>JADRCD010209408.1:0-36664 GCA_019843815.1 Montemys delectorum | reverse complement strand
TATTAGGAATACACAGGATAATAACTGATTTGCTAGTATCTGAACCGTAGAAGATTTCATACAGAATTATGAGCATGCCATCTTCACAGAAGTCAAGGCTATGATGGAGGCAATGGTCAGTTACTACTGGCTTTAAATGTATATCCTCATATCTCTGAAGTGCACTTCTACTTGAAATAGGATGGTAAGTTGGTTTCACTATTTTTAATCTGTAAAATAATTTGAAGCAGCTAACAGTGTACATGTCTGTAAAGTCATAACCAGTATACAATTGCCATCCTGCAACTGACACATTTTGGCCACGGCAGGCTGTGAACTTTCAATCCTACTCCAGATTCCTCCTAGATGATAGGAGATAATATACCATTACATTCAGCTTTCTCATTTGATTCTTAAAGAGAGATTTGAATTCATTTACTATGCTTAGTAGCCTACACATAAACACAGAGATTTTGCTATTTTGTCCATTTCTCATATCTTACCTATTACTATTTTGTTTGTTTGTTTGTTTTGGAGACATAGTCTCATAGCTCAAGTTCTATTTTTTATCCTTATACACTATGCCAATTTTCTCTTTCTTGTCCTCTCTGTGACCACCTTAAATATATTCATCTTTTACCACTGCAGTGATTTATCCTGGGCTCTCCCGTCCTTAGCTTTTTCTCTTTCCATTCCAACCAACCCCATCACTGTCGACAGTCATTCTTGTCCTAGTTAAAAGTCTAGGGGCTTCTCCAATGTGTACAGTATACGCACAATATGGCTCACAGTCTGGCCCCTTTCGTTTTTCCAATCATGTGTCTTTCTACAAACATAAACCATTTGGTGTGTCATTTCAGAGAACCTGTGTTGTATAAATATTTACGAAGTGCCTAGGATACACTATGTTTCTCCTGTGAGTTTTTGCAAAGACCTGTTCCCCTATCCTGATGCATCTACTGTGGCATTTCTGAACCATAAGATTTTGGGACTCAATCACTGGCATGTGACATTTTACACAGTGGCCTTGGTGCCTTTAGATATGTGCACATTCTTTCTACTAGTGACTCCTTTGAAGAGGCACAGGGCCATGGCTTGCACCTCTTCACACGATGGGCCTCTTGCATATGGGTCTAATAAAGATAAAAATGTATAAATATACTAAATAAAATATCCTATCTGACCTGGGAAAGAATTTGAAGCACCTAATATGATAGGTGTTTATAAGATTATTTCTAATACAGAGGTAAGTACTACCCAGCATTCTCTATTAAAAGGACTAAGTGGAACAACATAATCTTATGATATGGACACTGTTATTAACATTACAAATGTAGACACTGACTTTGCCTAAGTTAGACAATTAATTAGCAAAGTTCAATCATGAAGTCTTGCTTCCTACACAGCTGTGTAGTCTCTCTTACATTAAATTAACATTTGATACAGTACTCTCACTATAGGTGACAAAATCGTGATCTTGAAATTGAGAAGCAATGTTTTCTATTTTACTTCTCAGTAACACAAAATAAAAGTAGGAAATTCCCTGAGCTTACTTCTATTATTTTAAAGGCAAAGAGTTATGTTATAATTGTGTTAAATTTTCAAATATTCTACAAACTAATGTATGTCTCAGTTGGCATAGCTTGGAGATTTTCCAGAGGTATTCTAAGAACAAAAAGAAACATAGTAGTGTATCTATATTTAGCACAAATGAAAGGAAAAATCCCTCAGAACAGGCTTCAATTTTATTTGAGACCATTTTCTTTATCCCATCAAAAGCTAAAGTTTAATTCTCATGTTAGCATGAGCTGCTTGTTTCTGTTGTGCCAATGAGTCTCTTCTGATTCCTCCCTTGAATATTTATAGAAACAATATACATATTTGATAAAGAGGAGAGACACATTATTCCCACTACTAGATAAAGAAGTAAACAAGGAGCCTTAGTTATAAACCAAAACATAAACAAAATGTCCCATCACAGCAATAAACATGTTACAAATTATAGATTGTAATTCTATATGCAAAGCTCCATAACTAGGAACTTACATAAATAATTCTAAGTTTAATTTATAGAATAAAGAAATTAAGCTTTTTTTTTTTTTTAAAATCAAAGTTGTATCATAAAACATTACCTGGCTATGTCTGAAGGTTGCCTGGTAGGGGTCTGGAGGGTAGTAGCCTTTAAGGTTCATGAAGTTTTTAAGATTATGTATACATCAAAGAGATATACTGAAGTAAATATGAAAATTCAGTTCTAATGCATCCTATCCTGTCTGTGAATAGAGAACAAATTACTTTTTAAATATTTAATATTTGCAACTTAAAGATGCAAAAGCATCTCATGGTGTTTATGTTTTCCTTAGATCCTTATTATATTGGATCAATCTGGTGCACTTGCTTTCACATTTTTATCTTAAAACTCATGTGAGTCATTAAAATACTGTAATCATGGAGCCTACACATCAGAGGCTCAGAAGCAGAGTCATGTCTTAGGCGCTCAACACCATACTTGCTCTCAGGGGAGTTTTGAAGTACACTATATGGTGGACTCACTTTTCAGAGTCCATCTGTAAATAAAATATACCACTACGCTACACTAAGGTATTGAGTTGGACACAAACAGCTACAGGGACGTCACTTTTAAATTAGAATAGATATTAAATAGTTAATTTAAGTAAAATGAAGTTAGTGTATATTATAAAGCCTGAGCTGGAGGGGAAAGTGTGTACTCACACAGTCAGATCTATAAATGGAAGACACGCCTACTATTAGAAAAACAATATGAGTATGTTAACTTGTTAACTGATGTTGAACAGACTGATAAAACCAAGTAATTCTCATTATTCAGCTTAAAGGGCATCAAAGTATAATTTATATATTCAACTCAACTATAAGGAAACATATACCATTTATTTATTTAAAGATTTTGTGCTAAGTACTTGATATACAGATTCTGTGATCATGCAACCTGACAGAAGATGTCACATTTATAGTGTGGCAGCTAAGACACTAAAGATCACCAGTCCCAGAATGTTCTATACATAAATCACCAGTAGGAGGGAAGATCTGAATTTGAATTCAAGATTTCAAGTTGATTGTTGTTTTGCTTTTAGCACATACCAATAACAAACATTTGGCTCACTACAGCAGAGTAACATGGAATACGTATGCACTTTCGGCTACCTATGGTAGAGTAATGTAGACTATGTATAATATGGTAATAACTGCAGGGTGGAAATCTACTTTCCAAAAGTGAAGGTTAAATGATGGCCAAGGAAATAGTTTCAGGCTGTAAAATAGAGCACTTTCCTGTATTCTGCTAAAGTCCCCGTGGTAAGGTATGTAAATATCAAAAGTTACAGAGGCTAATATTTTGCAGCATATACATGTTGTATGCTATATACATGTACTCTGATTTACCCACATATATTCTCAATAATTCAGAAGATAAGCAGTATAAGCTACCATGTAGTTTCTTACTTCCGTAAATTTCAAAATAGAAAACAAGTCTTGTTTTTGTTTCAGAGTAAATAAGGTATAAATTACTATAGTTCAAATTAGAATATTCCTACAACAGTAACTTGTGTTTCTTCTATAACTGAATTCACTACCATTTTAGAACAACATAGGAAGAGGAAAAACTTAAAAATAGGTGTGTGTGCTTTTTGTTCTAGAGAAAGTTTTCTGAATGTAAGAGCTCCATGGGCACAGATGCTCTTCTGAGAGTGCACTGTGCCTGGAAATGCAAGGGAAATGTGCTGTCTGCCAGCTTCACCTGTGATAAGCAAGCCACAGTAATTCTACTTCCTTTTAACTTTTCCTCCACCCCCCCCCCTAAGATATTTTGAATATTTAAGAAAAAACCCAGGGGCTGGAGAGTTGGCTAAGGGATGCTCTTGCAGAGGACCCAGGTTCAGTTTCCTTCACCCACATGGTGGCTCACAGCCAACTGTAACTCCAGTTGGAATGTGATCTGACACCCTCTTCTGACCTGCATGGCACAAGGTTTGCACACAGTACACATACATACATGCAGGCAAAACACTCAAATTTTAAAAAGTAAATGCAAGACTATATTGTCTGAAACAAAACTTAAAGCTCAAAGTTTTACTTCATAGAAATATTAAAATATTTTTAAAATCCTTACATGGAAAAGTGTAAGGATGTAAATATTAGCCATGAGAATGCCTTCTTGTTCTTTTGTGAGTGGCTGGTTCTGTAAAAAGGAAACAAAGCTACTGGACACTACACTGCAGAGAGGACAGTTTGTCAACAGCAGCTCTCAAACCTCGGACTTTCTGAAAGTATGTTCTACTATTTAAAAAAATCCAAAGCAATATTAAAGTGAAACTTTAAATTAAATCATCACTTAAAGTCAGAATGTGAAATTAGAAATAATGTGCTTTAATAGCAAAAACCAATTCACTTAGGCATTAATGCCATAGCAAGCAGATGAAATGATGTGCAGGCTGCACTTTGAGAAAGAATGGTTAAAACGCCTTGTGGATCATGGATTCGCCTACAGAAAAAGTCTGCCATCCATGAGACAGTAAGGAGGAGGAGTAATAGGATCCTCATTTATACAACTTAGGGAAACATGGCTCTTTGAACAATGAAGGGAAGGTTTCTTTGGGATTATTAAGTTAAAACAATGTATGTATAATTCAGCTACATTTTGGCTTAAACTACTGGGAAATGTTATTATTTTTTCTGTTTTCTATATAACATTTGAGTTTATCAAAATACCTCAGTGAACTTTTGAATTACAGCCCATTTTTTTTTCTTGTCAAGCTATGGAGTTGTTTCTCTATGTAATTGTTTCTCTGCAATTGCACATAAAATGTGTTCATGTAAAAAGTACTGCATTATGCTATAATAAAATAAAATAAAAAAAAACATTGCAGAGGTTTTCTTGGCGGTGGAGGTTATGGGAGAACCATCAAAAAACAATGGCTGTTCCAAAAATTTTATTTGTAGTTTAAGACAAGATACAAAACCACTTGCTAAAATATGGTGTATGAAGGACAAGCCATTAATTTAGAGCTTAAATCTTTAGTAACCTGACAGTACATACTAAATGTCTTATTGTTGGTAAGTGATTCTCCAGCATAGATTTAATATTGAAAACTGGCAACTGTTTAGAACATGAAAACATGACCAGGTGGACTGGGAACTGTTAGGTGGACATTCCTGCAGGAGCTAGGCTTTACCAAGACCATTTTTGCAACAGTCCATTACCTTTTAGCATACCCAAAATTTTCAATAAGAATCAGAGACAAAAGCAAGACTTGGTGGCATATGATGGTAACACCAGTACTTGGAAGGCTGAGAAGGGATTGAACTGAATTTGAGGCCAATCTTGGCTGCAGAATCATGAGCTTTATTTATATTTTAACATCTGAACCTTTACAAGTGAGAGCTCAGAGAGTAATGAAATGAAACTATTTTACAATTACAATGAGGTGCTTATGAAAGGTCCCTCCCTAATTAGCATGAGGAAGGAACCTGCCTGTTTCTATGAACAGGGAAGAGGGCAGGAACCCTGCTGAGGACCATCTTTATTTGAAATGTTGGTTTTCCTCAGAATGCTCAAGAATGAAACCCAATGGAAGAAAAAGCTACTCTAATTGCTGAAATGGACACAAACCCTGAAACCAAAAAGAATGGTGAACAGTAACTTGAGGAAACTCTCAGGAGAGGACGTAATGGCTCTGTATCTACTGCAGTGAGAGGTTGAAATCAGCTGGGTAACTCTAGGGGTTATAGGATTACATTTTGAGTAGGAGACTATTTGCTTTTCTTCTTGCTAATAGTAAGTGGTATCACATACTATAGAACTGTACATGCTAAAGCAATTGCAATTTTTCATTCAGTTAGGAAGACAAAAAATGGAATAAACTTTACACGACTATTATCCTCATTACTAAATACAGAAGGCCTAAAGCTTTTTCCTTGTTTCTTTGTACCCAACCAAATACTGGTATCATTTCACACATGATTTGTGTGAAATCATTTGTTAGCTATGTTATTATTTGAAGTGTAGGAATCTTTAAAGTAAAATGACCTGCTAGATATTGCTTTAACTAAAAATGATACCATGTATTAACTTTACACTCATTTTACTAGATTCTTAGAAGAGCTATGACATTTATTTTTTATTCTTTGAGGTTTATGATTTCAAAGATGATAAGATATAAGCAATAGTCTACAAAATAGACTTCGGGCATGTTTTTAAATAGTAGGAATAGCTGAGAAGAAACCTAATTATCAAAATCAGAAAGACTGATCAAGAGTTTGGCTAGAACATTTACAGGCTTCCATTTAGAGAAATGGTAGGTTGGGTTACAACTCTTATTTTAAAAGAGGTCCAAGTCTTACGTGAAAAATTCAAATGTTCTGTAAAATATGTATATTTACCCTAAAAGGGACCTGTGAACAGACAAAAATAAGTAAGCTGCGTCTATGGGAAAGAAAGCTCTCCAACCTTATAGAAATATTTTTAGGTTTAGTCAAACATGGATTTCAAATAAAAGAATAGAAAACTCACTTGAAAAATGAACACCCTATCCCAAACAAACAGCACAACATATATATATATGTGTGTGTGTGTGTGTGTGTGTGTGTGTGTATGTATAAGTTTATATATATATAAACTTGAAAGACAGGGACTCTAAATAGCTAATAAACAAAAAGAAAAGTTATTCAACTTCATTTGTAGTAATTATAAAGTTTCAAACTTAAGCCCCACTGAGAGTCCCATTGTATACTCAGAACCTTGGTAGAAAAGAAACAGTAAGGAGGAAGGAAGTTTAAAGGTACAATTAGTTTGGAAGACAGTTTGACATTATCTTGTCAAGTCTGCTTATCCAGCACCTCCATCAATGGACAAGTAGCCACAAAAAAGCCATGTATCACAAAACATGTAAGGATGCTGGCAGCAGTGTTTTTCACTGTAGACTCAAAAACTGGAAGCTAGGCAGATGCTCACAATTGTGGAATAGCTATATAGGCATCTACATGTTCTACCTCTGAGGATAAAGTTCTGTCCTTACAGGAACACCCAGCATAGTCTGCAGTGTTGAAACAAAGAAAACATAAAGTGACACTGTATTTGTAGGATGAAATCCACAAAGGCCTAAGTACATAAAGAGGGTAGTTAAAGAGCAGAAACATAAGTATCACATTAGAGCGGAAGAGCAGAGTGTGACGCTACCTTCCTCAGTCCCTCTGGATCCTCTGTTGTGCTGGTGTTTGCTGTTTCTTGCTATAGCTAGCAATTCCAAACCGCCAAGCTTCTCAACTAGTCTCATATAAAAATGCTTTTGTTGTAATATCCTTTATTAGTAGTAGTAGTGTTTTGTTTTGGGTATTTATTGATCTGAGACAGGGTATCATTATGTTGCACTGGTTGGCCTGGAACTCTGAGACCTGCCTGCCTCCCAAGAACTGAGATTAAAGGCACGTGACCACCACATTGGACTTCGCTTAAAAATTCAAAATAAATAAGAAGAAAATCTCCTCATTATCCCTTCTACCCTAGTTTTCATGACTTCCTCCCTTTTATTCTTTTAAGTCCTTTTTTTTTTCATTTTCTTTTTTGAATTCTTAGACTGGTCTTATTTTCCTATATTCTTTCCTATTTGTTTTATTTCTGGGTCATCTTATTTTTCTGTTTCACTTGTTCTATTAAGATTTTCAATTGTGTCACTGCCTTGCAATTTCCAAGGTCTCAGTTGCCGTCTCTGAAGGTTTCTCTAAAACACAACACACTATTATTATTTGATGAATGCTATTCTTATGTCTAAATATAAAAATGATAGTTTGGGGTAAGTTTCCTTGAAGTTTCCTTTTCCTGATATGTTTTCTATTCTCCCAGATGGGTGTGTCTTTTTGTTTGATCTCTGTTGCAAAACTGGAAGTTCTCCTTTTGTCACTCACCCATCCATACCCCCCTGTGCGGTCAGGAAACTCAAGGGCTTTTTCTATGAAAATACATGCAGCAACAGTGGAGGCCCATGACATAAGAAGTTCAAGTTGTACTCCTGGGTGAAGGGGAAAGACTTGGGATGTATTAAAAGCAAGTTACATCTTCAAACAGTGAGCAAGGATATGATACACTGCTAAAGGAAGTAAACTAACTTAATCTCAACTTTGCTTTACCTAAGACTTAGCTGACTCTGTTAACTCAATAATTAGAAATGTTTTTTAACTTATAAAGTTTTACACTGAGTACTTTTAAACATGAATGTCCATAACTAGCCTTTTTAAGAGACATCTATATACAAGGGTCACAAATACCACAAATCTTATCTCTTTTAAAAAAGAGTGAGTCTTCTAACTGCAGACTGTTCTAATAGAATATGTCTTCTGTACTGTATATTTCTAAGCAAAGAGTTGAAATTAAGATGACATTATTTAATATTAACATGCTATTAAATATTCTTGAATATTATTCAAAAAGTAGAATTGTTAGGAACAGACAATTATTTAGTTTACAATGAATAAATAGGGCAGATGTCTTCAGTGTGTGTTATGAAGTCAAATATAGTGCTATGGGCTGAACTTCAGAAGAGTTTCATAGCAAAGAAAATGAAGACGCAGGGAGCTGTATTGTATCACGTACCCTGGTACACATTCAGCTGATGTTTGTCTAGGACAGTGCAGTGGTTGCGTCATGAGTGCTAGCACTGATGCCATGTTCAAAAGTACAGACACACTCAAAGCAGCAGGAACAAAGAAGATTTCAGGTAGGCAGAAATATACTATGCCTTAAGAATCTTTAATTATTTTCCTTTTAGTTATTTGTCCTGACCTGATAATTAATTGACACTAACTCTAACCTGGTGTGCTAGCAGGGTATAGATGCTCTCTACATCAATGACTTCATTACCTTATCCTGATATTATCTTTGAGAATGGGCTACCTTAATATTGCTACTTTGGGAACAAAGACAAGATTAATAAACAAGTTACAGGGGTCAAAGCACAACTTGGTGCTCCTGATAAGAGACCTATGACCCAGGAGTTTGTTGCCTTCTACTGCGGTCTGCATGTTGCTGTCATATGGATTATAAAAGTTACCATGGACATATATCTGATAATCAAGTTTGAAGAGAACTTGGAAATAGCAAGTAAAGGTTTTATGGCTGTACATAACTAATTAGGAGAAGGGGAGAGGGTGGAGAGAGAGGAGGGAGAAAGAGAGGCAGAGAGACAGAGACAGAAACAGACCGACCAACTGGGAGAGGGGAGAGGGTGACAGGGTTTCCCTATGTACAGGAGACAAGGCTAGCCTTGAACTCACAGAGATATGACTACCTTTGCCTCCAAAGTGCTGGGATTAAAGGCATACACCATTATGTCGGGCTAAAATGAAATAGTCTTAAAATATGTCAACAGATGATATTTTCAAGTTCCATACATTTGCCTGCAAAATTCATGATGTCTTCTTTTTAAACAGTTGAGCAGTATTCCACTGTGTAGATGAACCACATTTCTGTATCCATACTTCAGCTGAAGGACATCTAGGTTGCTTCCAGTTTCTGGCTATTGTGAATAAAGCTGCTATGAACACAGTTAAGCAAGTGTCCTTGTGGGATGGTGGAGCACCTTTTGGGTATATGCCCAGGGGCGGTATAGCTGGGTCTTGAGGTAGAACTTTCCCAGTTTTCTGAGATGGATTTCCAGAATGGTTGTAAAAGTTTTTACTTCCACCATCACTGGAAGAGGCTTCCCCTTGCTCCACATCCTTGCCAGCATGTGCTGTCTCTTGAGTTTTTGATCTTAGCCATTCTGATGGGTGTAAGATGGAATCTCAGGCAAATGTTTGGAACTTGAGAATATAATTCTGAGTGAGGTGTAAGCCAGTCTCAAAAGGGCATGCATGGTATGTACTCACTTTAAAGTGGGTATTAGCCATAAAATACAAGATAACCATGCTACACTCCACAGACACAAGGAAACTAAACAAGATGGAAGGCTCATGCAAGGATGCTTGGATTTCACTTAGAAGGGAGAATAAAATAGTCATACGAGATAGATGGAGTGAGGGGGCTGGATCAAGTATGGGGAGGGAGAGAAGGGATACCCATCAAAATGAATGCAAATCTGCAACTGGTAGGAGTGAGGAGGTAGAGCACATTTCAAAAACTAGACAGAGACCTGGGATAAGGGAGGTGCCCAAGAATCATTGAGGGTGACCTTAGCTGTGATTCACAGCATTAGAGATAGGAAGAGGCCACCTCCTGTAGCTAAGCAGGAGCCTCAGTGGAATGATAGAGACACCAACCCAGCCACCAAACTTTTGATGCAAAATGTAACCTGTGTGCAAGAAATGCAGACACAGGGGATGGAGCAGAGACTGAGGGAATGGCCAACCAATAACTGTCCCTACTTGAGACCCATCTTATGGGCAAGCAACAATCCCTGACACTATTAATGATACTCTGTTATACTTGCACACAGGAGCATGTTGTCCTCTGAGAGGCTCCACCTAGCAGCTGACTCAAAAAGATGTAGACACCCACAGCCAAACACTGGATGGAACTCAGGGCTCTTATGGAAGAATAGGAGAAAGGATTGTGGGTCCTGAAGGAGAAAGGAACTTCACACAAAGATCAACAGAGCCAACTAATCTGAACCCTTGGGGCTCTCAGAGACTGAACCACCAATCAAAGAACATACCTGGGCTGGACCTAGGTCCCTACACATATGTAGCAGAAGTGCAGCTTGGTCTTCATGTGGTTCCTGAACAACTGGAACCAGACTATCACAAAGCTGCTGTCTGTATGTGGGATATGTTCTAGCTGGGCAGCCTTGTCTGACCTCAGTGGGAAAGAATGCGCTTAGACTTGAGGTACCAGGGTGGGGAGTTCTGGGGACGGCACACACTCAGAGGAGAGGGGGCTTTGGGTGAAGGATTGTGGGTGATGGTGACCAGGAGAGGGCAGTGAGCAAGATCTAAAGTAAATAAGTAAAAATAATAACAAATAATCAACAGAGTTTACTACCAAAATCAAAATGAGATGTAAAATTTCCAACACTCACAGGAAAGCTATTGTGAAAATAAGAAATCCTGTAGTCATTCAGTGTTCAGAGTAATATTTGGAATGACATATTTTCTTCATGAACAGAAAACATTTAGACTCAGATAATCAAGTAAGATTGCTTTCCAGGGACATGTTACCTGGCTGTTGAAAACAAATTTCTAGTATTTCTACAGCAGCATTAAGAGGGTGCCTTTGAATGTGACTGGTTTCTATGATTTACAATATAGGCTATGATTAATAACTTTCTAGAGAGTAAAGTTCTTTATAATGAGCAGTTTCCTCCCTCAAAATATGATATTACTTAAATACTTACATGCTCACCCAGATGTCCCTCAACAGAGGAATGGATACAGAAATTGTGGTACATCTACACAATGGAGTACTACTCAGCTATTAAAAACAATGAATTTATGAAATTCTTAGGGAAATGGATGGACCTGGAGAATATCATCCTGAGTGAGGTAACCCAATCACAAAAGAACACACATGGTATGCACTCTCTGATAAGTGGTTATTAGCCCAGAAGTTCAGAATATACAAAGTACAATCCACAAACCACAAGAGGCTCAAGAAGAAGGAAGACCAAAATGTGGACATTTCATTCCTTCTTAAAAGGGGGAACAAAATACCCACGGAAGGAGTTGCAGAGACTAACTATGGAGCAGAGACTGAAGGAAGGACAATCCAGCCTGATATAGCTGTCTCCTGAGAGGCTCTGACAGTACCCGACTAATACAGAAGTAGAGGCTCACAGCCATCCATTGAACTGAGTACAGGGTCTCCAATGAAGGAGCTAGAGAAAGGACCTAAGGAGCTGAAGGGTTTGCAGCCCCTTAGGACAAACAACAATATGAACTAACTAGTACCCTCAGAACTCCCAACCAAGGACTATACAGGGTGGGACTGATTGCTCTGGAAGCATGTGTATAGTAGAGGATTGCAAAGTCCATCATCAATGGGAGGAGAGGCCCTTGGCCCTGTGAAGGTTTTGTGCCCCAGTAGAGGGGAATGTCAGGGCCAGTAAGTGGGAGAGGGTGGGGTGGCAAGCAGGGGGAGGAGGGAGGCAACAGGGGTTTGTTTTTCTTGTTTTTTGGTTTTTTTTGGAGGGGAAATTGGGAAAGGCGAAATCATATGACATGTAAATAAAGAAAATATCTAATAAAATACTTGCATGTTCAAAGATATAAAATATTTTGTAATAATTATGGTTTATTTGAATTGTTTTACCAAGGTAAATAGTATAAAGTTCAAAATCTCATGTTACAAAAGGGGAAATAATTTGTAGCATTTTTCAAGTTGCAGACTTTATGATATTTTTTATATAAATTTTAATGGATGTGTATTAATGGCACAAAATAATGGGTCTAGTTTATTTTGCTTAGCAATTTTACTTTTTTTGGGGCTGTGCATAGTCAAAGTGTGTGTATGTTTGTGTATATGTGTGTATATATATATGTGTATTACATATATACTTTTTCCTTCCACGGATGGGTGATTTCATGACTTGACTATTTTGAGTAGTGCCAATATAAATATGGGCTTCTAGGCACCTTTATTGTACACAGACTGGTTCCTGTGAGAATGTACTGAGGAGTGCTCTTTTGTTAACTTAATTGAGAGGGGTGAATCTCAGAGGACTTAGAGGGAGGGGTGGGAGGGTGATCAAAACACAACTGTATGAAATTCTCAAAAAATTAGCAAAGAATTTTAAAAGAAATAAATATTACTGCATCTCAGAATAATCGCCAAAATATAACAATATATAGGGGGTACCCCATCTGCCATCCTTGCCACCATTTGCTGTGGGAACACTGTGAATACAAACAGATGCACTGAGTTGGGCATCTTCCTCAATCACTCCTCAGCTTATTTTTTGGGACAGGTATCTCAATGGATTTCAGACTCAGCAATTACCTGGTATGGCCAGCCAGTACCAGGGCTCTCCTGGATCTGCCTCTGCAGCCCTGAGATCACGGGCACAGGCCACAATACTTGCCTTTTGTTTCACATGGATACTAAGAAGGGACTCTGTTCTTGACTACAAGGAACACAGTAGACACGTTGCTAGATTTTACTTTTTTCAAGGTCTAATTGTTTAAAATAAAGACTAATTTTTGCCTGGACTCAGACTAAGGAGTAGAAGCTGTAAGTGAGGATGGCCTATGCCTCTTGGCTAGCTGTTCCTGGTGTTCTTTGGCTTCCTTCATTCTCTTGGCTGAAAGTTTAACATATTCATACCCTCTTCCTCAGTTTTATTATTGTATTGTATCTTCATAGCAGTATGTCCTTATGTTAGAGGAAACATGGAGTGATAGGATACTAACTAGTTCTTGGGTGCTTTGGTCCTGAACTTACTCTCTTGGCTTATGGGCTTTCTCACGGCAAACCGGTGAACATCATCTTCTTTAGAGGGACTGAAGAATCTTTCAGGTTCTGCTAGTTGTTTTGGGACCACTGAGCCACAATAGTATCTTTCAGTCTAGGAATATCCTTCTCTCCTTTCTTTTTTTTTTTCTATTTATAAAAATAACCAAAGTGAGAATACTCCTATCAGCATCTACAGGGTATGCGTGAACAGACTTGCATTTCCTTTCTCCAGTTCTTCTTAGCCTATAACAAGAATGCTCCTTACTCAGCATACACAAGCTGCACCTTGGTCTTCATGTGGGTTCCCCAACAACTGGAGCAGGAGCTGTCTCTAAAGCTGCTGCCTGCCTGTGGAATCTGCTACTCTAACTGGGCTGCCTTGTCTGGCCATGGGAGAATGCGCCTTGCCCTGCAGACCTGATACTGACAGCGGGGAGGGGATATCCAAGGGGACCTCTACCCTCTCAAGGGTGAAGGGGAGGGGAATGGAGGAGGAACTTTGTGAGGAGGGATCGGGATGGGGCAGTGATCAGGATGTAAAGTAAGTAAGTAAGTAAATAAATAAGTAGGAAAAAAAAAGAGTGCTCCTTAACAACAGGCACACCATGCTCTGGATCAGGATGCCTTGATTCATGGGAAAATCTTTTTTGTCATTCCCAACCCTGACTCAGACCTCAGAAACCTTTCCTCTTTAGCAAGGATCTACTTCGGTGGCCACATGCTTCTCATAGCAAGTATGAAGTTTGTTGCATTCATCATCCATTTCAGTGAATTTCTGAAAGCCAGTGCTGGGAGAGAGAGAGAGAGAGATACTCAGTTTCATCTTGTCACAGCCAACCCTAGCAGGCACCACAAAAATAAAGGAATGCTGGTCTCTCTCTCTCTCTCTCTCTCTCTCTCTCTCTCTCTCTCTCTCTCTTTAAAATAAATTGAAATTCTTATTTTTTTTAAAAGATGTACTTATTGTTATATATAGGTACACTGTAACTGTCTTCAGACGCACCACAAGAGGGCATCAGATCTCATTATGGATGGTTGTGAGCCACCATGTGGTTGCTGGGATTTGAACTCGGGACCTTTGGAAGAGCAGTCAGTGTTCTTAACCACTGAGCTATCTCTCCAGCCCAATGCTTGTTTTCTTGATGGTAGTCCTCCTGACTGAAGTACACTGCCTTTCCCTCGTATCTGCAGATGTTGAACATTTCCTTTTCATGGATTCACTGGCTGCTTGCACTCACTCACTTTTCAGATGTTGTTTTCTGATGGTTCTTTCTACATTCTGGATTGTAATCTCTGGTGAATAGCTGGTGCAGACTTCCCCCTACTCTGCAGGCTGTCTCTTCATGCTGAAGATTGATTTCTTTCCTGGTCTGCCTTCTAATTTCATGCCATGGCTAGTTTTGATATTACTTCTTGGATGTGCTGGCTAATTTTATATCAATTTGACACAAGCCTCAATCATTTGGGAAGAGAAAAATACTTCTACCAAGTTGGCCTGTAGGCAAGCCTATGGGGTATTTCTTGATGGATGTGGAAGGCCCCAGCTCTCCAGCTCATTGTGGGCAATGTTCTGCTTTGACAGGTGGTCTTGGGGAAGCAGGCTGAACGAGTCCTTGCCAGTGCATCTATCTTCCAGTATCTCCCTCTGTGTTTTCTTATAGCAGGTTCAAAGTTTCCATTCAGTGTTGGATCCATTTTGAGTTTGCCCAGGATGAGTGGTAAACTCAGGTTTCAGTCTTTTACATGTAGAAGTTTTCCTAACTTGTTAGACTATTTTTCTTCAGTATATATTTTGATCTCATGTGGATCAGAAGACTATAGCCAGCTATGGTACTATCACCTTTTTTCTGGGTACTCTATTCTGGCTCACTGGTCCACAGTTTTGTTTTGACACCAGTATAGTGGTGGTCTGTTCCTTTGGCCTTGTCTGTAATTTGGAGTGAGATACTCTCTTGTGCCTCAGTACTGTCCTCTTCCTTTTAAGATTTCTTTGGCTTTTGGGGGCTGTGGTACTTTCTTGTTGATTGCAATTTCTTTTGTCCTAGTTCTGGGAATAGTCACTGAGGTTTTCTGGGATTAAATACATCAAATACGCAGATACCTTTTAGTAATACAATTTGCTATTTCATTCACTATTCCCAGTATCTCTGCTAGGAATCATTTCTGTGCATTCACCTTTGCATTTGGTGATTAACTGACCAACTATCACATCCCCTTTTTTTTCTCCCTGGTTACCCTGAGTTCTGGTCAGCAGGGCAGGATGCCCTATAACATCCATCAATCCTAAGGCAATCAAATGATGAGCTGCCAGCTGCATATGCCTACCATCTTGAGCAAGGGAGGCTAAAAGGGCAGAGGACTCCCCTTTTGACAGATTCACCATGAAGATTTGAAAGAACTGAAACTAGAAGAGATGTCACATCTCCTCCTTACTTCTATTTTAAAAACACATAACATTTGCACCTGCAAACTCACACCTTAAACCAGTGCCCTAAGTTTGAAGCTCCAACTCTGATAATTATTTTAAAGAGTATCACAGTGACAAAGGACTAACAATCTTCTTTAACTTTAAATGCCATTATGTTAAATGTCATTTCTAATATCTATTAGAGGATACCCAGTGACTCTTCTGGAAATTCACTTTAGCATACTAACAAATAAGAGCCAACATAGCTGCCCGCATTCCATCTTTGGTACTCAGGAACAGCTTCAAAAGCTGTTTTTTCTAATTACATTCCCATTTAGAAATTTAGGCTAAACCTCAAAGACTACAAATCATTACTATGAAAAGACATTAATAAATTCAGGTAGGTAACAATGTATATTTGATAGAGCTAACATGCTGCTTGTATGCAATCTCTCAAACTTTTTTTTAAGGTAGACGATCAAGTCCTTGAGTTAGCAGTACAGCTCCACTGTCCTGCCTGCCTTTCCAGAAGAGCCTTCTTCTTAGCACATACCCTGGTGAGGCATTCTGAACTCATCCCCATTGCTGACTGTGTGTCCGAAGCCTCATGCCCTACCATAGGTAATATGAGAGTTATTAAACATGTGGTTCTTTACTGTTCACCTCCTGTCTGGACTCTCAAGGCTTCTTAACCATCCCAGTTAATAACATTTCCCTTTAATGGTGTTTTCAAGATAGTTTCTCACTAGCCCAGGCATGCCTTGAACTCTCAAAGTGTCTCCTGATTCAGCCTCTTGAGTCCTGGGATTACATGTATTGAGTCCTGGGATGTACAGTGCCTGGCTGTTAGATTATCTGATGACTAATCCTCGTGCATCAGTAACCTCTCCGCTAGCATACTTTAGAGCTCTAATTTAAGATAAATGCCCACTGAAAGTAAACTATACCACTCAATTATTAAAAAGCAGGATAAAGTTGAAGCCAGGTGGTTGGTGAGTGCCTGCAGGAGCATTAGGAATACAAGTTCAACCTCAGCTACACAGTGAGTTTGAAGCTAGTGCAAAAGGTACATGAGACACTCTCTCTCTCTCTCTCTCTCACACACACACACACACACACACACACACACACACACACACACAGAAAGATAGCAGACAACAAGTTCTTCAAGTGTGGCAATTTTACTTTTAGACACTAATACAGTAACTATAACATTTTAATTATACCTTGACTTTATATTCTCAAGTTTGCTTATATGTTAAAATTTATTTGTAATACCCGAAATGCAGTGCCATCCTGACTATCTGTGATAAGCACATAGTGATAAAATATTTAACTTTACTGGAAAGTACATTCCAAAGAGAAAAGAGATTTACTGCCTTCCTGTATTCAGGCTCTCATACTATAAATGTCTTTCTTGTATACTTAGTACCACATTAAGAATTTAATTACCACGGATAATGAAAATCAACTACATAGCTAATGTGAAACCAATGTTAGGCACCTACTTAAAAGATGGTATAGATCTCAATCAGTTCATATCTGTCAGTAAAGGACTACACAGGAAAAGGTTTTCAAGACTCATGCCATTCCCTCCTTGTTGTATTTTATAATTCTTAAAGACAAAAAAATCATTCGTAGTTCATGGTAATTTAAGGGCCAGCTGGAATCACTAGGGTTTAACGGCTACTAGCCTAACACAGGTTCAGTGAGAGACTCTGACTCAAGGAAATAAGGTGGAAATTGATAGACCAGGACACTTGACATCTTCCTTTAGTCTCAGCACATGCATGGGCCGCATGCATACACACACACACACATGTGTGTGTATATATATGTATATAGGATGCATGGCATATATGTATTAAAAATTATTAAATTATTAATCAAATCCCCGTCTTCATTGGGTTTCTAATGTTGTGATAAAACACCATCACTAAAAGAAGCTTGGGAAGGAAGGCGTTTATCCATCTTAAACTGAGGGCAGTCAGGGCAGGAGCTGATGCAGAGGCCATGAATGGCTTCTGTTTACTTGCTTATCCCTCTTGGCTTACTCAGCCTGCATTCTTATAGAGCCCATGACCACCAGAGGTGGCACCAGCCACAGTGAGCTGGGCCCTTCCATTTCAGTCATCAATTGAGAAATACTCTACATAGCCAGGGCTATACAGAGAAACCCTGTCTCGAAAAACCAAAACCAACCAACCAACCAAACAAACAAACAAAAAACAAAACAAAAACAAAAAACCAACTCTACAGTGTTGCCCATGTGCCACTGAGGTTAACTGAGGTTTCCTTTTCCCCAGAGACATAGCCTGAGTTGGGTTGACATAAAACTAGCCAGTTCAACCTCTCATTTCACTAATGTTCTCATAATTTTGTACAATCATCCTAGATATTATTTGTCTGCACTCACACATTTATAAGATGTCTACCTGCAAATGAAGGAATCGTTCTACCAACATGTTTTATTTATTAGGTTCTCTAACTTACGTCTATGTAGTAGTTTTGTGGTGATTCCTCGTGGAACTGCACCTAAGTCTATATCAGGAGTTGGCAGGCTATAGTTTAGCATATGTATCTAATATGCTAGGACAGTGGTGGCACACACCTTATGACAGTGACTAACCGATGTCTGATTTGACCTTTACCTGATGCTGCATGTGTGACTAAGAACCAGAGTCTGCATAACCCAGAGAGCTATGGTAAAACCAAATATATATATATATATATATATATATATATATATATATATATATATGAAAGAAAGAAAAGAAAGAAAGAAAAAAAGAGGAGGAGGAGGAAGAAGAGGAGAAATGAAGAAAATATATCCAATAAGAAGCTTACCAAATCATGACACCTGACATGTTTTGATTTTGGGATAGTGTCCCCTTCCCCCTCCCCCAACCCCACATGCTATTTTTCTTTTCAATTTAATACAAAGAGAGTTGTCTGAGAAGAAGGCACCTCAACTGGGAAATGCCTGCATCAGACTGCCTGTAGGATTTGATATGAAAGGGCCTACCTAGCACACTAGAGACAAGTGAGTGGTGCCACCCCTGAGAAGGTAGTCTTGGGTTATTTACGAAAGCAAAGTGAGCAAGCCAGAAGGAACAACCCATTAGCAGTACAGCTCCATGGCTTCTGCTCCAGTTTCTGCCTCTAGGTTCCTGCCATGACTTCCCTCCATTATAGAGTACAACCTTAAGATGATAAACCCTTTCCTCCCCGTGTTGTTTTTGATCAAGTTCTTTAGCTCAGTAACATAAACCTAACTAAGACAATAAAATTGTCTAACTAACCTGAGGGCAGTGAGGGCAGTTGAGTTGTTCCTTAAGAATAGTAGTGATCTGATCTTATCTGCATGCATGAAAGCTATAGGTACAGAATAGGGAGTACACTGAAGAAGAGAAGGATATCAGTCAAGATGTTTCAGTAATCCACTTAGAAATCCCTGCAGCCTGCTTTAAGGTAGGATCAACTGAGACAGCAAGTGGTAATGAAGGAGTTGAGTGTTTATCTCAGTTGTAGAGAGTTTTCCTTTTCTTTGTAAGGCCTTAGGTTTGATCCCCTACCACCACCCATGCATGCACACATACACTTCATGAAGAAATTATTCACATCTTAAAGACTATAGGCAGGGAAGAGAAAAGGAAACTTGAGTATTGTCCAAATTTCAACTTCAGGAAGGGGACTAACAAGACATAATATACCTGGCTCAGGTATGAATATAGGAACAAGAGGAACTAGGACATACCATAAGTAGGAAACGCATTTTGGACATGTTGAGTTTGAGAGGCCTGTCAGTAAGATAAGATACCAGTAGGTAGTTATACATATAGGTCAGGAGGTAAGAGACTAGCTTTGAGCTGGGGAGGCACTAGATAAAGGTGGACTTGCCTCTGAAGCAGCTGATGGTGTTTGTCAGGAGGAGTGGAATGAGAAGAGGGTCTAGGAAAGAGCTCTGCAAGCATTCAAGAGGAACTGAAAAGAGACCAGAAACTTGAACCACAAAAACATTTGAAAGAAATCTTTTTATAAACAAGACCCTGGTATATAGCATGTAGCTTCTGCATAGTAGGTCAGCAGAGAATTAGTGACAAGGGGGTGACGGGCAGTTTTAGAATAAGTAGAGACAGAAACCGATGGTGCTCCAACCAACTGCCTCCTGAAGCTTTCCGAACTGTTTCCCACTCAAGCCCATGCTCTCCTTGTTTCCTATCAGATCTTAGGCAGTCTGGCAGTCACTCTTAGCTCTGAAGTGCAGTATAGTCACCTTCCTCCAAACACACAGTTTATCCTACATCCAACTGCCAGAGTCGTATTTATAAGGTACAGCGTGGAGCAAAACAGTCTAGCTCAGAAGCATAATGGTTCTTCACTGCCTTTCTAACATGTATACCACCCCTCTCAGCTTCAGTGAGGTCTTTATTCTGAACCCTTTATCCATGCATATAGATATGACCAGACCACTGCTGTTTGTAACACTAACAGTACTCATTGCCCTCAGTTCTGTTAGACAATTTTATATGGCTCCTAAATTCTAACAATGTTGGTAAAATCTAACCCCTCTACCTGATATTCAGCCCCAACCTCAATGTGTCTTAATCTTCAAGTCCATTCGTATGGCCTGCTATTCAAAAATTTGCCTCAAGATGATAGCTTTAAAAAACTGACCACATTTAAAGAGCCAAGGTGTAAATTATAGGCACTCAGATGAGAATAATTTTCTTAAGATCTGGGTCTTTATCTAGTCTACAGATCTAGTCTAACACTGGATAAACAACATCTGACAGAAAACCTGTCATAAAATATATTCCTTGTTGTGCTGTGAAATACGTGGCTAACACAGGGGGAGGTGTTTTAAGACTTTGATAATGGATTTCATAATAATAATCTATTACAGAAAACATTTCCATCCTATTACCACTGGTTCTCAATTCTCAGCAAAGTACAATGACAAGAAAGAGGAAAAAGGCACACGTACATTTTCTTTTAAAGATATAACTATGTTGTAAGTGTGTGGTGCTTCCTAATTGGGAGCTAGTAATCTAACATACTGCACTGAGCTAGCTAGTCCCATGACTTCTCAGCTGCACAACTGTCATACACAAGACAGTTAGCACCAGACAGATCAGATGCCTCTAACAAATCTGAGAGGTGATAAAGGTCACAGTCAAAGAAGGATATGTTATAGAGTCACATGACAGATTCTATGACTCTAGCTTTGCTACTGTTTGCTACTGCTTTTCAGTATTTTGCATAATCATGCATGCGTGTTATATAAACTTCATATCATCAATGATGACAGAGTACACATAGCGAAGATGTTCCTTGTCCCCACTAACTCTGTGTCTTGGTACTGAATTACTCTATATGGCAGACAGTTGCAAAGGACTCTTAGGATCAATCATCCAAAGACAACTCTGTACTTGTAACAGCTATAAAGAATGAAAGTTATCTTGCCAAGACTGATACTTTGAAATTTTATCATAGTGAATCCAAAGCTTCATGAAACAACAAGAATTAGCTATCCCAGATGCATTTCATTGGTTTATAAAACAATGCCAAGATACGTGTTCTTTTCTAATTAGAAGTTATCATGTTCTCAATTAGAGAAAAGTTACTTTCATTCATATTTTAGAAATCTTAACGTCTAATGTTTCTTTGTTTTTATCAAAATGCTCTTTAAAGCCACAAAATAAACAGTACAGACAGACCACTGTTGTCATAGCTCTTTGTTTCAGATCTTAGTCTCAGAACATTACGAGGGCTTTGTGGGAGCCAGTCTCCCAGACTCTGCTTTGGGAAGTCCTGTACCTAGTGAGGAATTCTGAATTGGTGACTAGCTGCAGGATCCACTTTGCACTCACCATGGTCTTTCACACACTTACAGGTGACAAAACATGTACTTTATATGCTAAGTACTTGGGCACAGACTACCAAAATAATGTCTAGTTGGTGTCTCTTTCAGAATTAATTAGTTTAAATTACTCAAGCTCAATACCTTAATTTATGTCTTTACACTGTCAACTAGTTTCTTAGAATCATTTACATCACCACTGATTCTAATTTTACTAAATAACACATTAGTATATGAAATGATAACTGATAATCCAAATTTTATTTTCTGCTGCCCTCCCACAGGGGAAATGGGAGTTTTACCACCCAAGAAAGCTTGCAAATATTAATTCAGAAAGCAGAAATAAACAGCTCACTAGAAGATACTATGTCCTCTAAAAATGTTCATAGTTTAACACTGAGCAGAAAAAAAAAAAAAAAACCCAACTATCTAAAACCCAGTATACTTCATGTGCATCTAGAAACTGTATTAGTTTGGAGTCACTGAAAAGTACACTAACTCATGGTACTTTAATTGCTTCTAATAATCCAACCTAGTCTTTTAGAGTTTTACTGCATAGAACAAAGTATTTAAAAGTAAAACAGCTATAATAGAAATTACTATATTACACCATGTTTAAAATCTTATTGTAAAAAACAAAGTGCTTCTTAGATTTCAGGTTTCATATATTTGGAAATTTCAATGTTGAAAAATTCTACTCCCCATTTTACAAGTAAACATATATATGTGTGTGTGTGTGTGTGTGTGTGTGTGTGTGTGTGTGTATGACCTTACTTCCTATTCCTGTAAATAAAATATCTACAGCAACCTTAGAAAATTGAGTCTATAATTTGGCTACATGATACTTCTCTTAAGTATAACGTTTCCTGAGTTGCAAAATAATTGACAGAATATTCAGGAAAAGCGTTATCTTTTGACTAGTTTTTCAACAAGAACAAAAATCTATGCAGAATCCTCGCTTCCATTTTTAACTACTGAGTATCACTCCCATGATGTAAAGTGGTTTATCAGCTCTAAATTGTAGATGTGATGTGTCTTTGAAAACAAATGAAGTATTTTCCTCTTTTTCATATTTTAAATATGAAAATAATTATTTCAAATTAGCTGTTTAATCAAACAAAATGAAAAAAATTCCTCATTTCTTAAATATCATACAATTTCTCCCCAAAACACTCCTAGGCAGTAAACTGAATATATTGAAAACAGGTCGGAGAAGCTCCCAATATATTGAAAACAGGTCGGAGAAGCTCCCAAATATGACCCCAAGTACATTCAACAAGGAAAAGGTTAAGTAGATTTTTAAAATTCCACATTTTCCTGTTAGAGGATTTCAGATTCAATGATATTACTGATAACTTCTACGACATGTAAGCTTTAAAAAATCTTGCATGGTATTTAATAAATAGGTGCAGTTGTGCCTTCCCTCCCACATTTAAAAGAAACGGAAATGAACAAGTTAAAAAGCATTTTCCTAACCCTGACTGTAAGTCACAAGCTTGATGCTGCCTGGAGCCAGCTGGCATGGGGCCCATTTACAGTAGGCTGTTTACTCCCTGCCTACCAATCATCACAGAGAAAGAGTACTTACAGGCACAGTCTGAATGCTTTCCAAACTAGACTAACAGAGAAAAAAGAGCTTTATTAAACTTTGTAGGTATTATTCTGAAAACTCCAAATCTTTGAATCCACCTCTTATAACCCAGCATTTTAAAGTGATCCTCAATAAACAATCTTAAAGTGAGCTCAACAGTAGAATGGTTATGTTTTTCTACATTTTATTTACTTATTTATTTATTTAAAACCTTTTTTCTTTTTTTAGGTTTATTTATTATATATAAGTACACTGTAGCTGTCTTCAGGTACACCAGAAGAGGGCATCAGATCTCATTACAGATGGTTGTGAGCCACCATGTGGTTGCTGGGATTTGAACTCATGACCTTTGGAAGAGCAGTCAGTGCTCTTAATCGCTGAGCCATCTAAAGACCACACATCAGCTTAGCTATGATAGAGGTAAAATCCTTTGGTGATTTGAGGGTCATTGAAGTACCTTATTACAATGAAATACAATGTCTAAAAATTGTTCTTATTTTGGGCTCGTACCACAGAAAGAACCAAGATTTTAAACTCTACTAAATACAAAATAAACAAACAAAAAGACCTTACATATTTATGTTTATTTAAGAAAATACTAGTAGTGATGTACTATTTTGAAATATACAGTTAATATGTTTGGAGTTATTTGAAATTTATAGTGAGAAAAGCATATGTATTTGCAGTATTGCTGTAGATAAGCATCTACATAACACTGTTAAATTGATTGTTTTATATCAAACAACTTTTATAATACTCATTTTTATTATAACATTTTATAAATTTTAAGGAATATGACAAAAAAGATATTGTAGGTATTGAAGAGGGGGTCTCTGGGAGGAGTTGGGGTACAAAAGGGAAACAAGAATGTGATTTAATTCTATTTACTTAAAATATGTTTTTAAATGTTAACAAATTCAGACAAATTGAAATCATGTAACTTTTCTCATCATAATGCAATAAAAGTTAAAAAAAAAGACCACACATCTACTTTAAAATAGATTTTAACTTTAAATAATTTAATTGAAATTGTTCTTAATTGTACTTAGCATAAACACACCAGTATGAAACTGAAGAGCAGAATATGTAGGAAAAAAGAAGTAGGTAAGAAAAACAACCCAAGTGCCTTGGGTCTACACTCTGGAGCTGCAGTGATTGGTGTTAGGCCCTTGTAGGGCCTTTTTCATCCCTCATTGTCTAGTTTAATTCAGGGTAAACAGGTAATAAAAACCCTTTATCTACTATACTATATGGACAATCTTAAACTATAAGTTGTCTCAGTACTTAGTGAATGCTAACATGAGTCAGAGGAAGGAGGTTGTGCCTCAGCTATTTCATAGTTTAGTCCTATGATCAAACCAACAAATATTAGGAATCAAAATGATTTCAAGTCATACGTATGCAGTGAAAAGGTGAGGCACTACAGAAATGACAGACGCCATGGTCGTGTTCTGTAGGAAAAGGAGGACGCGTCTAAAACCCGAAGCACCATAGCCTCCTAATGGAAGACGGGCACAGAGCACTACTCTGGATTATTTAACTTTTCCAGCTTCTTCCGTACTTATTTTTTCCCAGTCAATTTTCCAGTAGATTTTAGGAACTTACACATCTCTTACTGTACTATAAACAAACCATTCTATGATATCTTGTTGTTAAATATAAGCAATTATATTTAATGACCAAGTTCAAACTGGCAAAGCAAATTATCAGCAACAGGAGGCTGCTGAGTTTTAGTTTTTGAGCCCCTCAGAGCTAGTGGGTATCTTGGCTGCCCTGCCCTGCCCTGCCCTGCCCCAAGCACATTTCTTCCTGCATTCTCTTCAGCGACCTGGTGGTTCAGGCTCTGCAGCCCTTGGATTGGTGTTTCTTTTTCTGCTTTTATTTTTGTGTTCTTTTTACTCATGATTTGTTTCTTTCAAATAGAGATCACATGTGAATGTGGTCTGCTTATTACTAAATTATAGCAAACTATCTTCTCAATAGTTGTTTCCTGAAAAAGCTTATGGCTAATTATCACATTTAGTTAAATTTTCATCCTTCCTTCCCCTCATTCCTTTTCTCTCTCCTTCATTTTCTGTTTCCCTTACCACTTCTGACCCCAGGATGGACTCCAAAGCTATACATACTAGACAAGCCTACACTCTACCACTGAAATAGATCCCTAGCCCATTCCTTTCCAGAGCTTAAAAATAAATATACACCTAAAGTGCCAGGATTAATTGTAACTGACAACTCATGGGTTATATTTAAATTGTCACTATGGTATAAAATTTAAATTAGACTTTGATCAGTTTCCAATAGTAATTGCGTAGGTACAACATTTATGGCCCAGAAAAACACTATAATTTATAAACAAGATGGAAAAAAAAACTTCCATGGTAGGACTGGAGAGGTAGCTCAGTGGTGAAGAGCACTGATGCTCTTCCAAAAGACTTGAGTTTGAGCCACAGTACCTATATAACAGCTCTCAACTGTCTCTAACTTTAGTTCTGGAGGATCCAATGCTCGCTTCTGGCCTCCTCAGGTACCAAGCATGCAAGTGGTGCACAGGCACACACGCAGGCAAAACATCCAAACACATTAAATAATAAAATTAAAAATACTGCCTCAATAGCAGAGGTGCTTACTTCGATCCAGAGGACTACAGAAGCATCTATCATTCATTACATGAGCTGAGAGTTTTCTATCTATAATGCATTATTAGTGTATTTGCTATAGGAAAGCAAAGTGGTTTGTCGATATGAATGTTATAGACTTGAATTTGCACTAAGGAAACTGAAATTTGACTGCGTAAATATAATAATTATAGAGGTAATTCCACTTCTTTACATACACTTTTAGCTTCTACTTTTCAATTTAACACAATAAAAAAAAATCGCTTTGGTAGTTGAATGAAAGAATATACTTTCTATAAAATTCAGAATCACAGCATGAAAAGCTAAAGTTGGATAAATTTGAAGGATAAGTATTTTATTCAATACGTACAAAATTCTAAACAATTTTATAGGAGTTCTATAATCCTCGCATTTAAAAGAATTATTGAAAGGCAACTTAACCCCATCTCCTAAACTACAAATGGGGATGCCGTGGCCCCATTCTCCTCTCACCACCCACAGTTTTCCTTTTATAGTTTTGCAGAATACCACCTCAAAAATAGCATTGCTAACACCCAAAGAGCAGAACTGCTGTTCTGGTCTCAGTTGTCTTCACTGGAACGACATCTAGATGCTTTCACAGCTCCCTTGTAATGGAAGCCTCTCTTGTAAGTAGCACAGCCACAAGAAGTCTCTAAGGCACTCCTAGGCCCTCTCTCTCATCTTCGCCAGCTCTCCAGCTTCTGTTGACAGTTAAGACTTTCAGAATCAAAACTGACTCTGAAACCTTGGTTAATGGCTGACTAAAAACCTCAAGACCTATAACAGAAACCAGCAGATGCTGTGTTGACCAAACATTTGACCAAGCAAAATGAACAGTGCTGTCCTCTGCAAACAGGGGAGCCATCTCCCAGCTGAGGGTGCTTGTGGTCATGCGCCATACTGAGAGGTGGTATTGTATCTCTTGCTAGCAATACTACCAGTCCCACTGATCACCTCAGGGGAAGAAATATTTACACATTTACATTTTGTCCTGTCTTTTCATTAACCCTCTCAAACTTTTTGCTGACATTTAAAAATCTTTTAAAAATTTAGTTTATATGTATGGATGTTTTGCTTGCAAGGATGTGTGTGTGTGTGTGTGTGTGTGTGTGTGTGTGTGTGTGTGTGCCTGGTACCCACAAAGGCCAGAAGAGTGTGTCAGAACCAATGGAACTAGAATTATAGATGTGAGCTGCCATGTAAGTGCTGGAAATTGAACCTTCTTGAAGAGCATCCAGCGCTCTTAACCACAGAGCTACCTCTCCAGCCCTTGCTGACTCTTTTAATAGACATTTAAAAACACTTGTACTACACAAATTCTCTTTACCAGAGATTCCTGCCCCCTACCTCCTTAATCCTATCTAGTGAAACTCCTGATAGCTCCATTAGTAGATCAGAAGAGGACAGACACCATCTTCCTTAGAGGTGAGTGCTATAACACCATTTAAAGCAAGTTCTGAAACTTGCTTTTTTTTTAAAACATACAAAAATCTATACCACTTTTTAAACTAAAGTAACAGACCAGTAAAAACAAAGCAAAATTATATTTACAGTTGAAAAACTAGGAACACATTTAGCCAGTGAAGTTAAAATGTATACACTGGAAACTCTCAATCATCGAGGACAGAAATGAAGTTAGAGACAATGCAAAGACCAAGCATGTTCATGGAGGGAGTGCAATCAATAAAGATTTAGAGCAGTCCATCAAAATTCCAATTGTGGTAGCCATAGAAGAAGACGATAACTCCAAATTTCATGTAGAGAAAAGAATGCACACCTACATCAATACGAAGACACTAAGTTAGAACCTTTCTGGTTGAATACTACACTGCGTAGACACAGTTAAAACAATAAGGCACTGAGATAAAAACAGAAGCGCACTGACAAAATAGAATAGCCAATAGAAGGAAATGAACTTTTGACAATGGCAACAAAGAGATATGAACAAGACCTGGGAACACATGTGGGGAAAGGGAATTTTAGATGTATCTTTACATGATACATAAAAGTCAACTTAAACTAGGACAAAAATCCTATGATCAGAAACCATAAACTCATAAAGAATATAGAGGTAAAAGTCCTTGACATTGGTCTTTGTAGTTATTGCTTGAATATACCATCAAGTGTTCATATTACAAAATCAAAAGTATATAAGTTTTAACTCCATTAAACTTAAGTTTATTAAATACAGGGGAAAATAAAAGGCAGTCCACAGTCAAGCAAAAAATATTTGCAAATCACATATATGATGAATATATACCAATTATAAAATCCAAACCAACATAGTCCCTAACAATGTAAGTATTTGTCCTTCTATTCACAGATAAGTGTTGTCTTTACCCCTAATCAAAGACACGTCTCTCTGCAACAGACAGAAACCACTGTAGAAAACCTCAACCAATTAAAATGCAGAGTCATAGAGCATAGTCCCAGTGGATACATCTACAAAATACTTGTGCACCTAAGGTTCAGGGAACATTGTGGAAGAGGGGGCTACAGAACTGTATGAGCCAGAGGATCACAGGGTTTGCTATAAGAAACTACACCCACGAAGTTCCCCCAACATTATTGCCTGAACATGAGCTGAACAAAAACTGTACCAATGGACACGCCAAAGTGCACAGAGAAAAGCCCATGAGGCCTCAACCCTACACAAAGAAGCATCTGCAAGTGAGGAAAGCTAGGAATGGTAGAGGTGGCCTTCCTGGGGAAAAGCACACAAAATGGTTGTACAGTGCCACTGAACAGATATTCAGGGAAAAATATGTATATGTGCAATAACAATCAAAGGGAAAAACGGTCATGAAGTCTAAGGACAGTGGAAAGGGGTTTAGAGGGAAGAAAGGGAAGGGAAAAATGTAGTTACCATCTTAAAAAGGAAAATCCTGACAACTCAATAGTAGACCCAACAGCCCAGTTCCACCAAGGAGCAAAGACTAAGTAAAGCCCTCTCCCACAAAGGACATAATTCTCTTGAGAAGCAGGGGGACTGCAGAGTTTAAAACAGCCTGGGCTATGGAGTCAGATCTAGTTTCAAAATTGGGGTGGAAGGGAGAAGAGAAGAGAGAAGACAGAAAATGAAAACAGGACAAAACAGACTAAGAGATATTGTTACCTTACACCTTAGGAAGGCCGCTATAAATAAGAGATAGGCAAATATTGGTGACCATGTAGAGGAATGGACCTCTTAGCAGGTCAGAGTGTGTAGGCACGTGGAAAACAGTATGGAGGTTTCAAATGTTACAAGTAGAACTTCTGTAAAATCTAGCAATGATTTCTGGGTGATGGAATTAACCCCTTGTAAAGACATCCGCACTGCCATGTCCCCTGCAGCACCATGCAGACAAGATTTGAGAACAGCCCAAGTGCCTATCAACTGATAAATGGATAAAGAACATCTACTGTGCACTCCCAGACCACCATTCAGCCACACAAAAAGGAGGTTGTTGATGGATATATCACAGGTGGACCAAGAAATCAGTGTGCGAAATAAAATAAGCAGATGCAGACATTAAAACCTTATAGGATCACATGATGGAAAGAAAGAGGTTTCAAATATATACAAAGGAGCAAGAGCAATGTAGAGGTGGTCAAAGGACACAAAAGAACAAACAAGTTAAGAATTTTGTACATGAAGTCTATATCAAGATTTTATTTATTAGATTTTTGTTTGTTTAATGTAGATTTTATTGCCATTGTGACATACAATGTTATGTAAGATGGAAGATAGTAACCATTTTATTTTTTATGAGTATTGTCAACATTATGTTATATACCTCAAATACACACAATAAACTCTATTTTGAATAAACATGGTAGTCTCCAACTTCCTTCTTGGTTCTCAGAATGAAACTAAGTGCCTTATCCATGCTAAGTAAGCATTCTGCTACTGGTTAAGCCCTTAATATTTTAGTTTTTAAAGAGACAGTAGCCCAGGCTGTCCCTCAATTTTCTCTATAGCCCAGGCAGGTTTTAAATTTGTGAGCTCCCTGTTTCAAGCCACAAGGCCAGACTTAAGTCTCAAACTTTCAGCTTCTTTTGTTGGCCAGTTCACTAAAATTAAGCTTAACCTAAAGTTTTGGCTGCCACATAGAATAACACTTTTAATAAGACAATACGAAGTATTTTTAATCACCCAGATGTCAAAATGGTCCCTAGAATAATTAGTAAAAGCCGAACCATCCATCTGTGCTTCTCTGGAACCTCCTCGGGGACTCTTCACTGCTAACCAGCAGTCAGCAGTACCCGCAGGAGAGATAACAGAAACACATGGCCTGTGGCCATTGGTCTCCACCGCAGGCTGAAAGGCACTGCTATAGGAGACCTGAACACGTTCCCCTGAACTCTAGTGAACCAGAAACAAAGCAGGCGCAGCCATGTAAAGCAACACGACCTTCACTGGGAACCGGGGTGAAGTACGATGACCAGGCTGAAAGGCAAAGCTGGATGGACACTTCACTGGGCAGTGAACAGAATATTGTCCTTTAAACTCAGAAGTGATTTAGATCTATTTTCCTAAGTGCAGACTTTTTCTAATTTTCGTCAGTGAAGGAAATATCACCGTAAAGACAGAACAGGCGGCAGCACTTGCTTCAGTTAAAACCACAGTCTGATAGCACCACAGGCTAGACATTTTAGATCTTAACAGAGTCATGAAAGGAAATGGAATAAAAGATACATTTCTGGAAGCTTTCTACAAGTTATTTTCTAGAAAACGAAGAATCTTGATTTAATCCCAAAGAAATTTCTACTCCTAAACACAGCACATTCTTACAATCCTTTGTGATTGGTAGGGAATGCGGCTTTCCCCAGAGTCTTAAGTATAATAAATACAGTTACACAATTCCTCCTTCTTCTTTGTTTACATCCCCTCAAAAGGATTATCTTTCTTTTGCTTACCATAAAACTGGCTTGGTGTAACGTGCTATACTTGGATAGGAAAGCTATTGAAGACATCTATTGACCTGTCTTAGTTTGTGCACCCTGAGGTGACGGTTGCAGCTGCAAGGAATAGTAAATAAACTAGCTAGAACCCTTGGAAAAAAGCTGGAGAGTTCGGCTTTAAAAAGAATGGGCATATTCCTAGAGATCTAGAAGGCTGTAAGCATGAGTAGAGCTGTGTTACACAGCCAGAAAGGCCTAAGCTATGGATCCCTATTGACTTTGAGAACCCAAAACCCTCAAAGCAGGATAAAGCAGAAAGTGTTCCTTTCTCAACACACTGGAAGCTGTTTTGCTCCTAAGCATTTAATGCAATTTCCATACAACTATTAGGTGACCTCCAAGTTTAAAATATGTATATATGTGTGTGTGCATGTGTGTATGCGTGTGTGTGTGTGTGTGTGTGTGTGTGTGTGTGTGTGTGGAGAGAGAGAGATATGTCAGGATACTTACAATTTACAAAATATAAGCTTTATAGAGGAACTGAGAACAGACACTAACTAAACATCATCTGTAATGCTTATCAACAGCTAATGCCGGGGAGGGAGGAAAGAATGCTAACTGCCAACTGCCATTACTACACTATAAGCAGAGTGACCCTTATTGAATTTCCTGGATCCAGAAGCATTTCAGATTTCAGTTTTTCCAAATTGTGAGACATGTATACAGTTATGCTGGCTCAATACCTCTAAAACAGAAACATGAAATCTGAAGTACTCCAAAATCCAAAACTATCATCATGTTAGTGCTCAAAAAATTTAGATTTTTGATTTCAGTTTAGGGATGAATCCACATTAAAATGTCTCATTTCAACAACAATAAAAATAAAAGATATATACAAAAACAATGGATAGACAATGAACAGGAGAAAAGAAATCAACAGAGAAATACTGCTTTGGAAAGCTTATGCACTATAGTATTTCAAATATACACACTGGCATAAAGAAAACCATGTCTAGAGAACTGAAATATAAAACTGATATCTCCTCATATTGAAAATATTAATAAAGAGGTAGAAGAGATGAAATAGAATCAAATAGACATGTTAATGCAGGGAAGTGTTAGAACTAATCGCGTTCACTAGAAAGGCCCAACAGCAATATCAGCAGGCAAAGGAGAAAACCAGTGAGCCTGCAGATAGCGCCATTGACATTATGTGGCCGGAAGAACTGGAAAGCAGTAAACAGTCTTAGGGATCTGTCGGATATCATCACTTTTGACTACAGACACATAAATATAGTGTCATGAAGAGAGGGAATGTGTAAATATCTGAATATGCAACATCAATACAACAACCCCACATGGAATGAGAGACAAACACCCAATGAACTCCAAATATGTTAGATTTTAAAAGAATCTAGGCACAGCATAATTAAACTATCAAATCTACAGACATGGAATCCTGAAGGCCAAAGAAGGTAATTCATCATATAGAATTTCTGAGCAGCAGAGCCTCAGAGAAGACAGCTGGGGAAAATAGTTAAAGTATGGAAAGAATTAAATGTCAAAGACCTGTATACCCAGCAATGCTACACTTGAAAACTAAAGGGGAAATTAGAATATTAGAAAAAAAATTATAAGACAAGTGCATCAATACAAGCGATAGAACCCAAGAGAATAATCCAAAGATTGAATCTCAGAACTTGAGACACAGTTCAGTGTCAAGAATGTACACTGTTCTTGACCTGAGTTTGATGTATAACACCCATGCTGGACAGCTCAAAACTGCCTTTAACTCTAGCTCCAGGGGAATCTGATGCCCAGCATTCATGTGCACAGACCTACATGCACATGCATGTATACACCCACACACACTTTTTAGAACAATAAAATCTAGCAAAAAGATTTAGAACTCTGAACCCCCCCACACCCCCCCAAAAGACAATCCTTGAGGCAACCTCATTGAAAGACAATTAAAAATGTAGAAGCAAAAATGAAAATATAACAACAAATACCAGCATTATTAGAAAATGTTTTGGAAAAGTATATGCAAATAGATTGAGAAATCTTAAAGAAATGATTGATTTTCTAGATACGTATTACCTAATAAAATAGAGCCAAGAAGATCTAAAAATATAAATAGGACAATAACAAACAATGAGAAAAGAGTAAAATCACTTACGAAAGAAAAACTCAAGCCTTACTTGGAGTTTCTGCTAAGATTTACCAGACTTCTACAAAGAACCAAATGCCAGTGCTCATCAAAATCATTCCATAAATGAGACCAGTTACCCTTTTCAAACCTCATTCTATGAAGCAGGTGTTACTCTGCAACCACACTGTTAAGGAAGAACAAAATTTTGTAGACTGTAATCTTTCTGAACCGCTCTACAAAAATCGTTAATAAAATAATTGCAAAGTAAATTCAATAGCATATTAAAATGATCAAATACCATGATCAATTTGGATTTATCCCAGGAATGTAAGGATTGTTTAACACACACAAATAAAGACAATACAGAACATAAATATAATCAAGAATAAAATGCATATACTCATTAGCAAATGCAAAAAGGCCTTCGATAAAATCAATATCCTTTACAGTAGAAAACTAAATAAGTATGACATAGGAAAGTCACAGATCAGAAATAATAAAGACTATGTATGATAAACTCATAGAAATATAGAAAAACTTTCCCCTCAAATTAGAACCAAGACAAGGGTGTCCAGTCTCATCACTTTCATTCAATGTAGCACTTGCAATTTTAGCCAACCTTTGGGGCTAGACAAAGAACATGGATATACATAAGAAAGAGGGAAGTTAAACTGTCCTGTTTATGTACCTGCAAGACTCTAGGGACTCCAAGAGGATCTTGCAACCAATACACAGATTCAACAAACCAACAGGAAACAAAAACCCAGTACTTTTCCTATATACCAATAATAAATTTGCTGAGGAAGAAATTTGATATAGCAGACAGAATGAGGAATAGTTGACACAGGAAGAAATACAGGAAGGAAGGGGAAAGAAGGAAGAGGGAGTAAATAAGCAAATGAAATCCAGAATAAACCCAACTAAGAAGGTAAAAAATACCTTTCCAACCAAGCTGGCTTCATAGTTTTAATGGGCTTCTTCCGAGTGTTGGCATTTCAGGTGAGTGTGTGATATAGGTGTCTGCTAAAGCAGAATTGACCATTAATCAATGAATGTAACGATACAGACATCACATAGCTAACTTCAAAATAAATTACATAGACCACAGTAACAAGAACAGTACGGCACTAGTACAAAAACAAGCACACAGACAAAAGGGATAGAAGAGAGGACCCAGGAATAAACCCAACTTGCCCCAGCCAATGGATTCCTATCAAAGTGCTAAAAACACACTTAGGAGAAAAGACTGTCTAACAAGTGGTGCTAGGGAAGCTGGAGAGGCACAGGCAGGAAGACCACTACCATTATACTGTATTGCACACTCTCTTTAAAAAAATCAACTCAAAATAGATTAAATACCTCAATGTAAGCCTCCACATTCTGAACCTACTAGAAGCACAGATAGGGACAATATTTCAAGAGTTCAACTGAGGCGATTCCTGTTCAGGACTCCAGTAGCACAGGAAACAAAGGAATTGAAGAAGAATTAGATTACAAAACTTCAAAAGGCTATGCCCTGCATAGGAAACAACTAAGTAGAGAGAGCTCACAGCATGATAGAAAATCTTTGCCAACCATTTGTATGACAAAGGATTAAAGTTCAGACTATAAGAAAATCTCAGAAAAACTTAATATCAAAAGAACAAAGTCCCCTTCCCCCACAAAGGGAGAGCTTGTCTCTAGGGAGTGCTCTGACTCAGGGACTCAGGCAGGACCAATTCTGAGGCACAGGCCTCAAAAGTGGCAGGGCAGCTGGACAGGATCCTTTCTACCTCCATCTACACCTAGAAGAGATGGCAGACCCACAGCCCTCTCTATCCCTTCCCCACAAGCAGAGAACTTGTCTCCAGGGTGTGCTCTGACCCAGGACTCAGGAGGGAATACTGATTCACAGCCCTCTGCACATGGGTCTTACTAGAGGAGAGCTGATCTTTCAGAAGTGCTGACACAGGCTTACAGACCCACAGGAGGAACAAGCTACAGTCAGAGAGAGCAAGAACATCTAACACCGGAGATCATCAGATGGCAAAAGGCAAACGCAACAGAAACCAATACTACTTGGCTTCATCAGAACCTAGTACTCTCACCACAGCAAGTCCTGGATATCCCAAAACACTGGAAAAGCAAGATTTGGATCTAAAATCATATCTCACAATGGTGATAGAGGAATTTAAGAAGGACATGAATAATTCCCTTAAAGAAATACAGGAGAACACAGGTAAACAGGCATAAGCCCTTAAAGAGGAAACACAAAAATCCCTTAAAGAATTACAGGAAAACACGAGTAAACAAGTAGAAGCCCTTAAAGAGGAAATAAAAAAAAAATCCCTTATAGAATTACAGGAAAGCACAACCAAATAAGTGAAGAAACTGAACACAACTATCCAGGACCTAAAAATGGAAGTAGAAACAGTTAAGAAATCACAAAGAGAGATAACTTTGGAGGTAGAAATCCTAGGCAAGAAGTCAGGAACCTTAGATGCAAGCATCACCAACAGAATACAAGAGATAGAAGAGAGAATCTCAGATGCCGAAGATACCATAGAAAATATTGACACAACAGTAAGAGAAAATGCAAAAAGTTCCTAACCCAAAACATCCAGGAAATCCAGGACACAATGAGAAGATAAAACCTAAGGATAATAGGTATAGAAGAGAGTGAAGACTTCCAACTTAAAGGGCCAGTAAATATCTTCAACAAAACTATAGAAGAAATCTTCCCTAACTTTTTCTTAAGAAAGAGATGCCCATGAACATACAAGAAGCCTATAGAACTCCAAATAGACTGGACCAGAAAAGAAATTCCTCCCGCCACATAATAGTCAAAACACCAAAGAAAGAATAAAAGCAGTGAAGGAAAAAGGTCAAGTAACATATAAAGGCAGGCCTATCAGAATTACACCAGACTTCTTGCCAGAGACTATGAAAGCCAAAAGATCCTGGGTTGATGTCATACAGACACTAAGAGAATACAAATGCCAGCTCAGGCTACTATACCCAGCAAAACTCTCAATTACCATACATGGAGAAACCAAAGTATTCCATGACAAAACCAAATTTACACAATATTTTTCCACAAACCCAGCCCTTCAAAGGATAATAAATAGAAAACTCCAACAAAAGGAGGGAAACTACATCCTTGAAAAAGCAAGAAAGTAATCTTCCAACAAAACTAAAAGATAGCCACATGAACAGAATTCTAACTCTAACAACAAAAATAACAGGAAGCAATAATTACTTTTCCTTAATATCTATTAATATCAATGGACTCAATTCCCCAATTAAAAGACATAGACTATCAGACTGGATACATAAACAGAACCCAACATTTTGGAAACCCACCTCAGTGACAGACAGACACTACTTCAGAATAAAAGCCTGGAAAACAATTTTCCAAGCTAATGGTCCTAAGAAAAAAGCTGGAGTAGCCATTCTAATATCGAATAAAATCAACTTTCAACCTAAAGTGATCAAAAAAGATAAGGAAAGACACTTCATACTCATCAAAGGTATGATCTACCAAGATGAACTCTCAATTCTGAACCTCTATGTTCCAAATGCAAGGGCATCTACATTAATACAAGAAATTTTACTAAAGCTCAAAGTACACACTGCACCACACACAATAATAGTGGGAGATTTCAACACCCCACTCTCTGCAATGGACAGATCATGGAAACAGAAACTAAACAAGGACACAGTGAGACTAACAGAAATTATGAAACAGATGGATTTAAC
>JADRCD010209407.1:0-16503 GCA_019843815.1 Montemys delectorum | reverse complement strand
GTGAACCGGCAACCTTAGCATAATTAAGACAAGCCTGAGTGCTTGCCATGGTGTCATTACATTAATCTCACATCAGTGGCACCTGGCTAAAATTTATGAGATATGTAAAAGGGGCCTTTCTTACTGACCTTGATAAGGCAGAGTTATTTATCATGTGGGAGAATAGTCAGCAAGCTAGGGGAATGAGGTATATTAGACATGAGTTGGCAGTTAGATTTAAGGGCAGTGGGCTAAAATACTCCTTGAAAGGATCAACAGTTATTTTCAGTCCTATGAACCTAAAGCATCCTTGATAAGTAAGCATAAACACATGCATCATGTTAATAAGCAATGTATATATGAGAAGAATAATCACAAATGCCAAGTATCAAATAAATGCCAGGCCGTTCACTTAATATTTTTTTTAAAGATGTTATTGAGTTAATACAATGGGAGCAAAATAAATATTAAATCATTTGAACCTCAAAGAGGTAAGCAGCACATAATGACTATAAGTTCCTTCAGAACATGGCATCATTTTGTTTATCTACACATTTCCAGTGCCTAAGTGCAGAGTCTGGAATGTATTGATACCAACACATCAATGGACTTTTTTTTATTGGTCATTTTATTCCTTTACATTTCAAATGATTTCCCCCTTTCTGGTTACCCCTCCAAACCCCCCAGACAAGTAATCCCCCATCTCCCATCCTCTTTGTGTCTATGAGGGTGCTCCTCTACCCACTCTAGCATTCCCCTACTCTGGGGTGTCAAACTTCTTCAAGACCAAGGGCCTTCCCTCCCATTGATGTCTGACAAGTCCATCCTCTGCTACCTGTGTATCTGGAGCCATGGATCCCTCCATGTATTTTCTTTTGTTGGTGATTCAGTCTCTGGGAGCTCTGGGTGGTCAGGTTAGTTGAAAGTCCTTCCTTTACTTCTTCCATTGGTATTCCCTGACTCGGTCCAATAGTTGGCTGTGAGTATCCGCATCTGTATTGGCCAGGCTCTGGCAAAGCTTCTCAGGGAACAACCATACCAGGCTCCTGTCAGCAAGCACTTCTTGGCATCAGCAATAGTGTCTGTGTTTGGTGTCTGCAAGTGGGATGGATCCCTAGGTGGGGCAGTCTCTGATGGCCTTTCCTTCAGTTTCTGTTCCATTTTTTAAAGACTGGCAAGTTCCACTTTTTCATGCCTGAAATCAGATCACTGAGAACCTTCTAAGCTAGACTTCAATGACCATTCCATCAGAAAGACTTAGCACTATAGAGAAATATCTTCTGTCATGTCAATATATTTGCAGTTTGATCTACCTCCCTGTATTTGGCCTGTTATTGTCTTTATTGTTCACCTTTACATGTGACATGGACTATACCTGGAACAAAACATGGTGTCTTACTGGCTCTTCTATTGCTGTGAAGAATAACCATGACCAATGCAACTTTTACAGAGAAAGCATTTAATTGGGAGATTGCTTAAAGTTTCAAAGGCATAGTCTGTTAACATAAGGGAAGCTGCATGACAATAGCTAAGAACTTACATCTTATCTGCAAGTTGGAGGCAGAGAAGAAGAGACTGGGCCTTGTATGGTATTTTGAGACATCAAAGTCCACTCCCAGTGATACATCCTCCACAAAGGCCATACTTCCTAATCATTTCCCAAAATAGTTCCACCAAATAAGGACCAAACAGTCAAGCATGTTAGACTATAGCAACCATTTCCTTTCAAACCATCATACACATCAAATGCTTAATTAATATTGCCAAATGAGGGAAAAGTGGAAGTATATGAAAAAATACATGTATATATAATATATGTACATAAATTAGCATGGGTGCATGTATAATCATTAGTGTGTGTGTGCATGTGTGTGTGTGTGTGTGTGTGTGTGTGTGTGTGTGTGTTAATGGGATTCATGGGATAAAATACAGAACCTTGTACATTCTAACCAACTAAGCTAGATTCCTTAGGTCCTCATAATTTATAGGAATATAGATATTTACTTTACTGCTTTGCATTATCAGTATTTGTAGTATTGGGTTTTTTTAAACTGAAAAAAGTCCATATGTACCAAGTACCTCATTATGATGAAGTAGGCATCATCACAGTGAGTCATTTTTGATCCATCATTAGATGTCCATTTCTGGTCAATCATTTAATATCTAAGTCCTTTCAGTATTAGGCACAATTGTCATTAGGAATTACTAATATTTTAGACACATGAACAAACTTGTGTTTCAAAATTTTCAACCAATAATATGTAGACATACAAACATATAAATGAAAGAATATAAAATATGCATAGCTACTATCTGTAGAAATTGCCATAATGTAAGTGACATTTTCTAACTTTTGAGTAGTGAATGATTAGAAGAGTTCCTCTTGATTTTATCATTGATAATTCAATGTATTCTTCAATTGAAATGAAAGGTAGCTACATTTATATCTTTATACAATGAAAGCTGCAGTCCTGCCCAAATTTTCACAGAGAAAACTACATTAGATCAAGTGAAACAAGAATTTTAGACCACAACAGCATGAAACATCCTTGCAAACTGAAGTACTTTAAATTCTATTTATTAGTAATATATATCTGATTTAGCTTCCTTGTAAACACAAGTTAACTGAAATCAGGAAGTCATAAACACACATATTATTTCTTGAGGTTTTAATCTTAAAACTATCCAATTAAAAGTAGAGGTTTGTTTGGCAGCTCTGCTTCAAAAACTAAAAAGGAGGTCAATGTACTTCAGTTTCTTTTAAAATAATCCAGATCAGTAAAATGAACATATCAATATATGAAAGAAATGTTGTCTCAATTCTATTCCAATCATAACTGGCTACTTTAAATTCTCAATTAACATCCGTACACATGCAGAAAATTAATGACTAATAACATGTGGTTACCTCTACTTAGGACCTATCTCACATGTAAAGTTTATATTAATACCTTAGGAATTACAAAAGTTTCAAGTGATTTCTTCTGTATATATACTGCAGATAATAAATGCTATGATTTTATAAGGAAAGTTATTTTTTAAAGATATCAGAATACTTACATGATATTTATTCAATGCACTTTGAATAAACTGGTTCAACACAATACAGCACAACTTGCTCTAACTTTTGAATATTTTGTAAATAATCATGAATATGACAGCAGTAGAGAATTGGAAAATTAGTGAATTTCCTCAGTCAACCTAACTTATTTTGTTTGTTTATAACCTCTGCAGATATTTGAAAATAAAAATGTAGAATATAAAACTCTGACTGAAAACATGGCTCAGCTGGTAAAATACGAGGAAAGACTAAAGACCTGAGTTTGAAACCCACAACTCTTTACAAGCCAGGTAGAGTAACAGATGTCTGAAATCCCAGTTCATCTAAGGAAATATGGACAGCAGAGCAAGGAAGACACCAGAAAGATCATGGACTAGCTGAGCAAACGTAGAGCTGAAAAGCAAAGATTCCCTGTGTTAAACAAGGTACATGGAGTGGAACCAACACCTGAGACTGCCCCTTGCTCTACACAAGCCAGCCATAGAGCATCGCACCTGCACTCGTATATACCAACAGGTAGGCAATAAACATCCACATGCCCACACACATTTCACACAGAAAAAAATTAATAAATCTGACTAGTGTTTGCTGTTGTGGACTGATATGTACAATTTACAATGTGACAAGTTTTCATTATGATTCAAAGGCAAAATCTAAGACAGTTACACTGTATTTCTGTTGCTCTTCATATTATAAATTTTCTCTAACTTTATCTTTGGGTTAATGTCATAAATTTTGCTACACTAATCAAACAGCATGTTGGAGGGTCATCCCTCTCCAAAGCAATGCTATGTTATTGGTTTACTTTCTCTTTCAAAACTGGTAAACCGTGATCATCTTTATTGCTTATATGGAGATGCGGGGTTTTGCCTTTAAAATTAAACTGGAAACTTGTGAATGTATAGATCGTTAGCTTCTGGTAGAATACTTAAACTAAGGATACTATTTTATTCTGTCAAAGATACAAAATGTCCTTGCCTAAATTAACTTCAGTGCTTAATTGTCAAAGAGAAATATGATGCATTCTAATTTTTAGAAATAGGAATTTTTTTCTCTTCACAGCACTCATACATTTTAAATAAAGATCAAACAACATTTAGAGCAATTTTGATCGCCCCAACTAAATTACAATGTGAAGAAAGTTTCTGAGAAAAAACTAAAAACTCTATCACCAAATATGGAATATATTTTTTTCTGAAAAAAATTAAATGATCCTGACCAATGGTAATTTCAACACAGGCTGAAAAAACAATGAGAATGGACATCTCATTATATGTTTGAACAACCAAGGAATTCCTGTTTTCTCTCTCTAAAGTAGTGCTTGTTAGATATACAGGCAATTTTTCTAGCCGAATATGATCATTACTTTTTTTTTCCTTTAGCAACAACATATTTTTGAAGCAAGATATGAAAATCAATTCTTCATTTATTTGTCAATGCCTTGGGTCAGTGTATCTGGTTGCCCCTTTGAATGGTTAATTTACAATAAGTATCTGAAGGAGAGAAACCAAAAATCTAATACAAGCTAGGAGCTTAAAGAATCAAGTAATGTATAAATAGATTTCACCAAAGCTATGTATTTAAAAATCAATACTATAGCTCACAAATTACAACTATTTAAGCAAAGATAGTTACTCTCAAATATAACACACACGATCGCGCAAACACACACACACACACACACACACACACACACACACACCTAAACATTTTACTTTCCTTCACCAAAAATATCATCTGAGAAGGTATAGCCACTTGAACTTATTCATTCTAAAAAAATACTTCAAAATATTGGGATTACTTGACGGAAGAAAACCACAACGGAAAAGGCCACAGAACTTGGTGTGAACCCATCGTAAGTGGAATTAAAGGATCCTGCCTCTTTGCTGATTATGGGACTGTGAGAACCAGGGAGGTGCTGAAAAGGTCCTGGCTCAGAGCTTTGCTGGAAATGTCAGATATGAAACAGGGAAAGGATATGGCGTCTTGGGATAAAAAGTCAAGTATATCAGTGTCATTTGCATCCATGGTTCTAAGCCTACAATACTTTCCATCTTTAAACACAGGCAATAAAACTGAGGGGGAAATTTATAAGGGGAAATAAAAATAAAATCTCAGTCTTCTAGGAACTTTGTACAAAAATATTTCTTCCATTTCCCCTAAGTTGTACACATAGGCTTTCTATTTATTACATCAGAAAGCATATTTACAACTTTAAAGCTATCTGAAAGAGTCTTAGATGTCAATTTTCTTTCTTGCAATTTCAATTAATTATCTTAAAAAACTTTTTAAAAAGATGTTATTTTTAAATTTAAGAGTATACTCAGGTTTTTGTGTTCATATTGATTCAGATGTCCCTAGAGGCTAGAGTCATATTGTCTTCCAAGAGAACAAATGTTGTCGCTATGAACTGAACTAAGGTCCTTTGAAAAAGCAGTCCATACTCTTAGCCACTGGGCCATCCCCCAAGGCCCTCTAAGTAACTGAATATTTTTGTTATTATGATTGAATTGATTTTATTGTTTATTATGAAATAATGGTCTTAGGTCTTCTTGGGATTTTTATTTTGTTTTGTTTTGGTTTGGTTTGTTGTTGGTTTCTTTTTGTTTTGTTTTATTTGTTTTGTTTTTAGCTAGTTTTTTTTTTTCACAATGAGATTTTTCTTTTTTTTTTCTCAATTGTTGGGGAAATGGCAAGGGTGGAGGACAAGTACAAGGGGAGATGAGTGGAATTGTGGTGCATAGTGTGAAATCCATGAAGAATTAAGGAAATATTCAACAAACAAAGAAAAAATATTAGGAATGTAATTTGATCAGATGACCATTTAGCAAAATGGCAGTAGCAGATTCCACCTTAGGGTCTATGACAGCCTTAATTATAGCACTTTGATTTTGGTTACAATGCTAAACATAATTTCTCTCATGTGGTAAATACCTCAACCACATAAGAAAGCAATTAGTTATCCCATATCAATGGTACCACTGGGCATATCTTGCCTAGCAGGTTAGTATTGGGTTTTCTTTTTTCTTTTTTAAACTTTTATTACATTATGATGAGAAAAGTTACATGATTTCAATTTATCTGAATTTGTTAACATTTAAAAACATATTTTAAATAAATAGAATTAAATCATATTCTTGTTTTTCTTTTGTACCCCAACTCCTCCCAGAGTCCCCCCTTCAATACCTACAATTCCTTTTTTGTCATATTCTTTAAAATTTATAAAATATTATAACAATAAAAATGAGTATTATAAAAGTTGTTTGATATAAAACAACAATCAATTTAACAGTCTTATGTAGATGCTTGTCTACAGCAATAATGAAAATACATACGTTTTTGTTAACATAAATTTTAAATAGCTCCAAACATATTAACTGTATATTTCAAAATAATACATCATTACTAGTATTTTCTTAAATGAATATAAATATATAAAGTCTTTTTGTTTGTTTGTTTGTTTGTTTTGTATTTAGTAGAGTTTAAAATCTTGGCTCTTACTGTGGTACAAGCCCAAAATAAGAACAATTTTTAGACATTGGATTTCATTGTAATAAGGCTGTACTTCAACGACCCTCACATCACCAAAGGCTTTTACCTCCTTTGTATTAGCTAGGGTTTTATACACTATGTACATTGGTACTCAGGTTCCCAGGTTAAAAGATCAAGTGTTACTAACTCCCACCTTAATTATTTTCTGTCTTGCTATCTTGATGATTTTGTGTCCTCTTTTAACAAATTACGAATTTTTTGCTTTGTAAAATAGAGTATGAAGTTATGCAGGAATTGGGATAATTTAAAATGTGGGCAAAGGATAATTTTTTTTCTCTAAAGGTATGAATCTAATCAGACTAAAAACATTTTCATCTAAAATGTCATACTAGGTCAGACATAGATATTCAGGAAAGTAACTTATGGATGTAACTCTTGATCCATGCATTTTTGAAGCATTTTGTTTGTCAAAAGCTATTGCTCTTTATGTGCCAGTCATTGTAGTCATTATAGTTTCTTGCCATTCTTAGGGCTTTGTTCTCTTTGCTACATAGTAATTGTGCAAACAGCTATAGTTTTTTCCAGAAATTTCAACATTTACTATTCTGGAGTTTCAATGTCATGTTAGATGTTTCATTGCAAACCTGGAGTTTCTATTAGCATATGACTGATCATCATTTTTCAAAGGCCATATTTCTAGCATTTGAAATTGTCATGATAGAATTTTAGGCTTGTTTATCTTACAAGAACATTAACAAATATCATCTGTGTAATTCCTGCTTCAGTGTGCTGTAAGTGCTGCATTATAGTCAGACCTCTAACCCAGATCACACCCAAACAAAATCGCTAAGCACATAATAGGTATATAAAACAATAAAAAGAAATAATTAATAAGCAAAATAAAAATATATTTTTACGTCCTAGTTACAAAAACATAAACTATTTTTAAAATCATTTGATGTCATGTTCTGTAATGAAAAGAAACAACTTGATGATCTCAAAGATAAATTTGGGAGAATGCCAAAACACTCAGGTTATCGTATGTCCTCTGATGGTCACTGCATAACAATGAAGTGGACCATTCTGCCATCTGGACCTTTTCACACAGCCTAATGCTGTCCACAGGGGAAAAATAACTAGTATCAGTATGTGGATAGTTCTTTTAAATTCCCTCATTTTATGTGTTAAGGAAATAAAATCCATTGAATTCAAGGTATGGTAAATGTGACTTGTCAACACATCAGGGAGCAGAGGGCTGGTCTTCTTCCAGTTGTTAATAATAATCAGGCCACTTGAGCTTCTGACCAAGTCCAGACAGTTTCCTTTTCCGATATTTCCCTCTCATAATTTTATAATGGGAATATGCATTCTTCAGATAGGTACTAACTTCAAAGTAATATAATAACCTTGACTTTGTTCACCACATTTACATAAAAAATATTTCAAGATAAATAACAGTAAATTATATATCTGCTACTGTCATCAGCAAATGTACAAAGATCTGTTTTGTACAAGTCCAGTGGAGTTTTCCCACTTTCCTAATCATTAGAGTCACTTGAGTTTCTCTGGCTCTGTCACAGACCCACTGAATCATGATCTCCAGGGAAAGTGACTAGGAATTTGTGCTTTTAAGTGGCTCCCCCCAGGTGACTTTGGTAATTAGCCAATTTTAGGAAACCCTGAAATGTCATTGGAAGTCAAAGGATGCCACATTGTGTTTCATATGTTTGGAAAAAAAAAAAAAACAAACAAACCTGTTTCTATTGCAGAATTGACCCAATCCAGTTATTCCCCTTTTATAAACAAAAAAGCTAGGTTTCACAAGCCAGTAGACAAACTTTCAAGGACCACCTATATTTCTGAGTCAGAGACAGATTGGAAATCCACCAAGAGAAACTGGGCATTCATACTTGTCTATTTCCATAGCAGGGGCTAAACAATTCTAATCTCACTGATCTTTTCATTAAAGAATAAAGCAATCTCAGAGCATTAACTGTTGACAGCAATGTCTACCATAGATTTCATGGATTAACTAAACCACAAACAACCTAGAATGAGCCCACAGAACAATTCTTTGTTTATGTAGCACAGGAGGAAAAAAAAAAAGGTCAACATTCTGACTTCCAGAGTAGACTTTAATTACTCAATACAACACTTACCATTGACATGTCTATCCACTCTTCAACATAGCAACAGCTTCAAAAAAAGATTTGGTAACATAATACAACATGCAAATTATTTGCCAGCCTCAGAGTCTCTCACATATATTGTCAATCTTTATCCTTATGTGATCCCCCACGAATTACATATGAATACTTGGCAAGTTGAAAGGATTATTGTACTTGAAGTGTGTTGTTTAAAAGCAAATATACCAAACTGGTCTCTAAACTACTTTTGACTTGACACAAAATCCAATGTATGCCTTCCCTTATAATCTGTGAAAAAAAATTAAGTCCTACAAAAGTCAGTACATAAAAGTAAAACAATTTATGACATGGTTATTTGACTTCTGAATTTTTTAATTAAAATCGTCATCTCATCAAACTTAATACTTGGGATTCAAACAAAGTATGATTTGCTGCATGAAGTTTGGACTACTTCAAAGGCCCTGACATTCTTCTTCTACAACAGCTCAACTGAAACACAGAGACTGACAGCACACGACAGTGAACACTCAGGAATTTCAAATTTGTAGAAGTCACTGTTCACACGTTGAATAAAATGAAATTCAAAGTTTTTTCACTTGTCTTTGTTATTCATTATGCACAACTTTACCATTTATCTTTCATAAAGCCTTAATTCTACATTTGGGCAAACATACTCTTTTATCTTCTCTGCTAGTATGACTCCAAAGATACTGCTAAGAATTTTGCCTTTTTTGCTGTTGTTTGTTGTTGTTGCTGCTGCTGTTGTTGTTGTTGTTGTTTTGATACAGTGGCTATAGCTGAGCAGCAGTCAAGGGAACTGAATGCTGTTTAAACCAGCTACGTAGATAATCGCTTAGTTACACAATAATTTATCAAAATTATTTTCCGACTTAATATTATCCACAGGTTCACATAAGAATTCGTTTTTCTCACGGGAGAGACTCCATCTGAGATTCTAATTACACTAAGTCTTGTATAGTTTCTTTTCTGCTTACACAAAAGGTCCTTTCTCCTGCCATCCAGGGTCTCTTTTTTTCTTTGTGGATACTATTTACTCCCAAGTCTGCTTCTGAACTCTCTGTCTAATTAGCTCCGGATAGATCTGCCGCCCAGTTTCCACAAACATTTAATTCTGCCGTCAGTGCCATTTACATTACAGCATGTTGCATTGTCTTTTACCGGCCTAATTTTGTTTGAGTGAATATAAATCCTATTAAGCGGTCACCTATTAGACTGTGGCATATAAACTCCAAAAGCCTCTTTATTACAAGAGTGAACATAAGGCCCGATTGATAAAAGATTCCTGAGGCATCTCAATTTGTGGTCTACTTCAAATATTGTGACTCTTTTAAGCTTAGCTCATGGTTTCAAAATACACCACATGGTCTTTGAGTATATTTTCAGGCTGTAATTCTCATATATTAATACAACTAAGTTTCATTTGATATATGAAATAAATCTTCTTATCCCTGGGCTGAACATTAAATATGTTCCTCCTTAACACATTTTATTCCCACCTGGTAACCTGACCATATTGTTTTGGACAGGTTACATGGAGGATTTTACAAGGAGGATGAGAGCCCCCTTGAGAGAATTTCTTATGAATACCAAGCAACAGAACAGAATTCCACGAAGTCTTGCATATGGGGATATGGTTTCTAAAGAGAAGACAGATGTCACACACCGACCAACCACCCACTAGATTGCAATCTGAAAGACACTGGAATCAAAAACATACAGGTGTTCCTCCTAATATCAATGATATTTGATAGTCCTGAAGAAGGGAGAAATCAGAAGTCACTGGTCATTAGGCCTGGCAGGAAGAGGAGCAGGTCAATTGTTGGGCTTCTGAAATTTTCAGCAGTATGTGCAATCAGGTTAGCGCCCTGTATCACGCCTTCCCACCCCCCGACCCCCCACTGGCCTATAACTCAGAAATCTGCCTGCCCCTGCCTCCCAAGTTCTGGAACTAAAGGCATGCGTCACCACTGCCCATAAAGGCTTGGAGTAGACTTTCCAAAGCTGAGGGAACTGTCCAGCCCTATTCTCACATTGTTGGAAGTAAGGGCAGCATGGCTCTCTCTCTCTGTTTCCTCCTGGTAAAATATATACTCAGAAAAACACCCATAAAGGGCAAACTCTCAAACATAAAAATTATTTCTTACCCCTGCAGGCTTGTCAAAGCCAATATATCAGGAAATCACGGGATGCTGAAAGAAAGAGACTGATTGGGACTTTTCTCTTCCTGCTGTGAATCCCAAAGGACAACAAACATTCCAAGGGAGACTGTACTCAACATTGTTAATAAACATTGTCTTAGTCAGGGTTTTTATTCCTGCACAAACACCATGACCACGAAGCAAGTTGGGGAGGAAAGGGTTTATTTGGCTTACTTTCACATTGCTGTTTATCACAAGGAAGTCAGGACTGGAACTCAAGCAGGTCAGGAAGCAGGCGCTGATGCAGAGGCCATGGAGGGATGTTCCTTACTGGCTTGCTTCTCCTGGCTTGCTCAGCCTGCTCTCTTATAGAACTCAAGACTTCCAGCCCAGAGATAGCACCACCCACAAGGGGCCCTACCCCTTTGGTCACTAATTGAGAAAATGTCCCACAGCTGGATCTCATGGAGGCACTTCCCCAACTGAAACTCCCTTCTCTGTGGTAACTGCAGCCTGTATCAAGTTGACACACAAAACTAGCCAGTACAAACATATAGCCGTTTTGGTATATTGACAAAATTTAGGAAAAAACAGAATGGAGAAATAGGTTCAACATTAAGCTACAGCTATTTAATAAGGATAAATATGTATAGTCTCAATTGTTAGCTATGAAGTCAAATTGGATAGAGAAACTAAACAATCATGCCAATAATGATGACAGAGATACAGAACAGAAATGAATAATCATTAACAGATATGCAGTTTCTTATATTCATTATAAAAGAAAGATTAGATACTTTAAAAGCAACTAGTTTATGTTGTTGAAAAGGAAGGAAAATTACAAAAAGAACCTGAGTACCAGAATAGATTTATGATCCCCTATGTCAATATCCACATGGTTATAAAATATACAGTGATGCTTCCTTTTCATGCATCTCCTGCATAACTGCCAATAACAGACTCTCTATATCCAGAAATTCATATAAAAATAGTTTTCTTGAAATTTTCCAGTTATTTTTTATTTATTATTTATTAGATAGTTTCTTTATTTACATTTCAAATTTTATCCCCATTCCCCTCTGAAAACCCCTATAACCCATTCTCACTTCCCCTGCTCACTAACCCACCCACTTATTGCTTATCATTTTGTTGATTACTGAATAGTGAGGGTACTATTATTCAATGTCGATGTATTCCACCAAGTCAGTATAGCCACCTTGGACTACACTGAATGCTAACTCCATCTAATCTTTTTGAGGGTGAAGCTTCAAAAGACATCCTTTATTTAGAAAATAGGGACTTTACAATTTTCTGGGTTGTTGGAGTGTACAAAAGGTCTTCAGTAATATCTATGTTTTATTTTGGAATACAATCAATTTCAAAATGAAGTTTTGCATATCATTCACATTTTACATATAACATTAATAAGATGCACTTCAACAGTGACGGCCAGAGTTTTCTCTTTTCAAATTAATGTTTCTCTGACACTAACAGAATATATCATTTATCCAAGGCAAGGTACTCCAAGGGGTACATAAGAACTACTCCACTTTCTCTCTATCATTTGAATAAACTCATAGTTTCTCTATAGTTATGATATGACCTTACTTCCCTATCCAGAGAGATAGGATCAAGTTGGCCTAAATTTATCATGTTCTTTATGATAGCACAAATGTAAAGGTAATATGAATATATAACTGCTTTGATTCTTATTTTTAATGAAAGTTTGGGAAACATCTGCTGAAAAATAGAGCCAAAAAAAAAAGGTTGGAGCTCAAGTTTAAGACATTGAGACAGTGTTCTGTTTCCATGGCTTAGCCCTGTATCTGCGTGTCCTCAAAGACCAATATAGTCCAGAAAGTTCTTTTGAGCCTTTATTTAAGCAAACAGTAACATGATGATCATCCTAGTTTAGAGCAGCTTTCAATCATCCATAATAAAATAGCATATGATTCAAGTAGCCAAGAGAAGATAAGTTGAAATAAGAGAATCCAATACTGATTTCTACTGATATTAATTTTTAAGTAACTGAACACAAATGGGTCAAAGACCTCAACATAAGTCATAAATCATTGAAACTGCCAGAAGAGGAAGTAGAGAGCACATAATTCAACATATAAGCATAGATATGTACTTAATAAATAAGAGTAGTTACCCAAGAAATAATACAAGTAACTGGCAAATGTGACCTCACAATACAAACAGCTTTTGTACTGTAAAGGACCTTATAATTTCAGTGAAGAAACAAAAACACACAAAACTGAAAAATCATTGCCAGCTGTAGATCCCAAAGAAGATTATTATCGAGAATACACAAAATATTCAAAACTAAAATATAAAGAAAACAAACAATCTAATTGGGAAAAAAGAGAAAATGTGTTTGGACAATACATACTTTAAAAGATAGCCAAAACTTTTAGTTGAAAAGGAAATGTGATTGAACCACTGAGAGCATAGCTTACCCCCAATAAGAATGGTTATCATTAAAGGGAACAAAATATTAGTGAAGATGTGAGGAAAAAAGCATCCCCATCTGTAGTTGGAGCTCAAACGTGTACAAAACATATGGATATCAGTGTGGAAATATGAAAAAATCCATGAATAAAAATATAATATGAGCCAGCTATTCCAATCCTGGGACTTTGTATCTTATTCTGAAGCATTTGGTAACAAATTTTTATTGCTGTTTTATTAATGAAAGATAGGGAACTTACTCAGCCTCTATTATTCAATAAATAAATAATGAATATTTAGTATATATTACAAGAGAATTTCATTCATTGGTAAATAAAAATGATATTTTCAGGTAAATAGATAAAACTAGGGTAATTAAGATGAGTGAAGTAATCCGAGGCCGGAAGAAAAATGCTTAGTGTTTTCTCTCTTTCTGTTTCTTTTCTTTTTTTCTCTATGTGTCTCTGTGACTCTATCTCTAGTTGTCTCTATGTCTGTTCTCTCTCACTCTCTTTCCCTTTCTCTGCTAAATTTTAATCTATAACTTATGAGCTTTTAATTTAGAATCTTTGTAGAGGCCAGAAATCTGGCAAGAGAATACTCTGAAGGAAATGCCTTAAGGAAGGAAAAATAATAGATTGTAGGTGAAAGAAAAAGGTGGACATGAAAGAGTAGAGATAGGTTTTAATTAATAAGGTAGATTAAAAACTTAAGGGTATGCCAAATATAATAAAATGTGTATAAAAAGTCATATAGAACCCTAAGATCTTGAAATCAAGCTTTTATAAAAGAGTTGATACACCATGCAGACTTAAAGAAGTTAAGCAAAAAGGAAGGCCCAAACAAGAATGCTTGAACCACACTTAGAAGAAGAAACAAAATAGTCATTGAAGGCAGAGAGAAGACAGGAATTAGGTGGGAGATGGAAGGAGTATGGGAGTAGTGAGGCAGGACCAGGTGTAGGGAGAGACAGGGGAGAGGCCCAGAGAGTCAGGAGAATGAATGGAAATCTACAGCTGCTGGGCAGGGGGAGGGGACTCTGGGAAATCCTAGAGATCTAGGATATGGAAGCCTCCCAGGAGTCAATGCTGGTGAACTTAGCCAATATGCCTAAAAATAGAGAGGGAACCTGAAGAGATCACCTCCTATAGCCATGAGGGGCCCCTCACTGGAGGGATAAGGACACCAAATCACCCAGAAATCTTTCCACCCAAAATTCTCATATCTGTCTAAAAGAGATATGAGAATGTAGCAGAGAACTGAAGGAAAGGCTAACCAATAACCAGCCCAATTTGAAACCCATTCCATAAGCAAGCACCAATCCCTGACACAATTAATGATATTCTGCTACGCTTGCAGATTGGAACCTACAATAACTGTCATCTGAGAGGATATTCCAGCAGTAGACTGAAACAAATGCAGATACACACAGTCAAACATTGGACAGAGGTCTGGGACACTTATGAAGGAATTGGGGAAGGATTGAAGGCCCGGAATGGGAAATCCCACAGGAAGACCAACAGAGTCAACTAACCTCGATCCCTGGGAGCTCTCAGAGTCTAAGCCACAAACCAAATAACATATAGGGGCTGGAACGATGTCCTCATCACATCTATAGCAGACATGTAGCCTTCTCTGGCCTCAATGGGAGAGATTGTGTCTAATCTGGCAGCAATTTGATGTGCCAGGGTGGGGGCTACCAGTGGGGTTCTCAACTTCTCAGTGGAGAAGGGGAGAGAGCTGGGGGTGAGAGACTCTGTGAGGGGGGACTAGGAGGGGACATAACATTGGGGATGTAAATAAATAATTTCACAAACAAACAAACAAACAAAAACGTTGATAAAGGGGTTCTTCATGCTTCATTTTGCTATGTTACTATAAAACATTATGCCCAGAAAAATTAAGTAAAGCCATATTTATTTTATCTTATAAATTACAGTCTATCACTAAGGGAACTGATAACAAGACATCATGGAACTAATTTGAGGCAGGAAATACATGGAAGGGTGTAGAGGAATTATACAGGCTCCCATAAGCTGCCATTTTTATACAGCCAGGGTTCACTTGGCCAGGGATGTCACCAACAACACTAGGATGGAACCTACTTCATCTATTAGTAAACAAATATTCCGCACACTTGCACATAGGCCAACTTGACAGAAATAATTAACCAATACATGGTCACCCTTCCAATGTGTCTGTATGTCAGGTTGAGAAAAAAATAAAAAATAAAAAAACAGCATTCCCTGTGTGGCTAGAATAAAATGCTCCTCTTTGAAGTTATGTGTCATTAAACAAAAACCCCAGTGCAATGTGTTGGCTAACTCCTTGTGAATTACTGTTCAGGAAGGCCACAGGATCTCACAAAACAATACTGCTCTTAGTTTTCTCCAGAACTAGGTGATATAAACCTTTTTCTGAAGATGCCATACATCTTGGTTGGATGATACAGAGAAATACAGTTGGAACAAAGACGCCTTCATCCTGCCAGATAGCAGTCATACTGATGGAAGGTGCTATGCATGGTTTTCAGGGTGAAAAGTGCTAAATTGTCTTACGTGCTGCAAACTCTACAATCTATGAAAATAAACTGCTAAGTAAGTTAAGCCTACATGTTCAATATTGGCACAACTGTTATAGAGGGAAACAATTACTCTGGCTTTGAGGTTTCCTTTACAGGAGGCAATTCATATCTCTGCAATGAGAGTTGTATACATTGCTAAGATTATGTGAAAGTTGCGTGTTAAGTCCTAAATAAGACAATTATGCCATCTCCTCCAAAGCTCAGAGAAGACTGCTTAAGAAATAGAGGAAAAGACTTTAAGACCTGAAGAAAGTAAAGGAGGACTGTGAAAAATGCCATCAATGCACAGCTATTGCAATCAAGAACTCTAACTGTACTCAGCCTGTACAAGAATGAGTCCATTAACAAGCAGACAAGAATGGAAGAGGGACTCATGGGACCCTATCCCTCTGTGACAAACTGTTTGCTATGGATAGATTCAGGAAAGAGGAGAGTCCTTCCATTCAGTTGTATACCTGACAGTAAGCTCACCAATTTTCAGTGGATAGTCCCAATTCAGTTCTTACACAAATGATCCTGTTTAATCAAGTGAGTCCCATAACACAACAAAAAGTTAAGGTTCAGGAAAAGGGACAGATCCTCAAAGGATTGATAGAGGTGGAGAGTGGGGTGAGTACAGAAAAAAAA
>JADRCD010209405.1:0-22938 GCA_019843815.1 Montemys delectorum | reverse complement strand
CATACATATGGAAGCTGAAAAACACTCTACTGAATGATAACATGGTCAAGGAAGAAATAAGGAAAGACATTAATGACGTTATAGAATTTAATGAAAATGAAAACACAACATATCCAATCTTATGGGACACAATAAAAGTAGTCCTAAGAGGAAAACTCATATCCCTGAGTGTCTCCCAAAAGAAATTGGAGAGAGCTAGCAGTTTGATAGCACATCTGAAAGCTCTAGAACAAGTAAATCATATTCACACAAGAGTTATAGATGACAAGAAATAATCAAATACAGCCCTGAAATCAGCCAAGTGGAAACTAAAAGAACTACACAAAGAATCAAACAAACCAGGAGCTGGTTCTTTGAGAAAAACAAACAACCAAACAAAAAATAGATAAACTCTTAACCAGACTAATTAGAAGGCACAGAGACAATACCCTAATTAACAAACTCAGAAATGAAAAGGGAGAAATAAGAAAAATCACCAGATCCTGATACAAAAGCCTATATTCAGCAAAACTGGAAAGCCTGGACTAAATGGACAATTTTCTAGACAGATACCAGGTACTAAAGTTAAATCAAAATCAGATAAATTATCTAAACAGTCACATATCCCCCAAAGAAATAGAAACAGTCATTAATAGTCTCCCAACCAAAAAAAGTCCAGGATCAGATGAGTTTAGTGCAGAGTTTTATCAGACTTTCAAAGAAGACCTAATACCAATACTCCTCAAACTATTCCACAAAATAGAAACAGAAGATACTCTACCCAATTCATTCTATGAAGCCACAATAATTCTGATACCTAAATCACACAAAAACCCAACATAGAAAGAGAACTTCAGACCAATTTCCCTTATGAATATCGATGCAAACATACTCAATAAAATTCTTGCAAACCTAATCCAAGAAGACATTAAAATGATCATCTATCATGATAAGAAGGCTTCATCTCAGGGATGCTGAGGACCTCCCCAGCCTCAAGCAGGTTGAACCAGACTTTGTCCTTACCACAAAGCAGCTAGCTTGCTTGGGTGGAGTTTCTGAGATAAAGAAAACCCTATTGTCCTGCTGATTCTCTGCCTCTTCTGATGTTCCTGCTATGAACTATGCCCTGCTGAGCTGTCTCACTTGCCATCTGGAAAGAATAACAAGATGCTAATTAGGTGACAAGATCCTGGCTTACTGAAAGAGGTATTTCCATGCCTATATAATTTCGGATTCTAAAATAGACATTGTACCTTGATAGGAACCCTTTGACTTGATCTGGTTATTTCTCTTGCAGTCTGATACCCCTATATACCCCCAGACTCCTGTCTCTCTTTCAGGAACCCAATTTGCATACCTGCTGCCAGCTACATTGGGCATATATCCAGAAGATATTCCAAAATGTAATAAAGACAAATGTTCCACTATGTTCATAACAGCCTTACTTATAATAGCTAGTAGCTGGACAGATCCCAGAAGTCCATCAACAGAGGAATGGATACAGAAAATGTGGCACATCTACACAATGGAGTACTATTCAGCTATTAAAAACCATAAATTTATGAAATTCTTAGGGAAGTGGATGGATCTGGAGGATATCATCCTGAGTGAGGTAACACAATTACAAAAGAACACATACAGTATGCACTCACAGATAAGTGGACATTAGCCCAAAAGCTCAGAATACCCAGGATACTATATATGAATATCAAGAAGAAGGAAAACCAAAGGATGGATACTTCCATTCTTCCTACAAGAGGGAACAAAATGCTCATGGAAGGAGTTGCAGAGATATAGTGTGGAGCAGAAACTGAAGGAATAACAATCCAGTGACTGCCCCATGTGGGGTTCCTTCCCATATAGATGCCAACAAGTGCGATTGACAGGAGCCTGGTATAGCTGTATCCTGAGAGGCTCTACCTGTCCCTGACAAATGCAGAAGTGGATACTCAAAGCCATCCTTTGGACAGAACACAGGGTCTCTATGAAGGAGATAGAGAAAGACCCAAGGAACTGAAGGGGTTTGCAGCCCCATAGGAGGAACAACAATATGAACTAAGACAGTACCCCCAGAGCTCCCAGGAACTAAACCACCAACAAAAGAGTATACCTGGTGGGACTCATGGCTCCAGTTGCACATGTAGCAGAGGATAACCTTGCAGGCTTGAATGGTAAGAGACTCCCTAGGTACTTTGCAGGCTCTATGACCCAGTGTAGTGGAATGCCAGGGCCAGGAAACTGGAGAGTGTGCGTTTTTGAGAAGGGGGAAAGGAGAAAGGAATATGGTTTTGTTTTTTGTTCCAACAGGATACCAGGAAATTGGATAACAATTGAAGTGTAAATAAAGAAAATATCTAATACAAAAAGGAAAAAAATAAAATTTAAATAAACACACATAAAATGTATTTAATGCAAGTACTTTTAAATTTCAAGTACAAGAAGGATTAACATACTGACTGATAAATGTCTCTGATAGTTTCCAATGTTATATTATCTTGAACTTATTTGTGCCTATATTTATATACCAAATAAATGTAAAATACATTAAAATATGAAACCCAAATAGGTAACTTAAAAATAAATTGATATAGTTTTAATGATATGTCTGAATTTATTAAAATTTCAGTTTGTTTTAGTGGCCAGGTCTATAAAATGAAGATTTCAGAAAATAAAATGAAAGATATATGAAGCAAATATAGCCTCATGTGTCAGTACACCACGTATGCTGGATTTCTCCCATCCACATAGTTGGTCTTTAAGGGCATAAACTCCTGAAATCCTAGTAAAATTAATATTTACTGTCTAGTAAGAAGCTTTGGTTATTAAACTGTCAGGGATCTGGAGATTATTAGGTATCAGCCAATGAATTCTTCCCTTAAAAGCTCTACAAGTTCAGAAAAGAATAGTTTCATCTTTCTCTAGTGATTTCCATTTCTTCCATGAGCCCCTGATTACATTCTGTCTCTTCAAGGACTAAGTACTAGTGTTTTCTTTCATACTTGGTGGTATACTGAAGATTTCTTTCCTTTAAAATATCCAAGTATTGTAGAGTGTTGTATTTAATGATTTGACATGAGGTCAGTTTTTCCACCATAGAGTTATCTCAGTAAATCAGTCAGGAAATTGTATATCAAAGACATTGAGAGGTAGGTTTCAGATGAGGACCCTGTTATTTTATTGATGCATTGTCATTTTAACTCTAACAAATACTAAATTTTCTTTCATTCGATTAGATATGTATTACCTGCATCAGAACATCCAGAGATATTTTCTTCTAAAAGAGAAATATGATCCTTCTCAAATATGATGATGGCCTTAAACATTTTTACTAAATTTAGTTCCTTTTGTAATGAAGGCATATGTTTGGACAAGTTAGTATGTTTGCTTTCGTGGGCTCCTATAGCCAAATAGCATATATTTACAACCTTTAGCTAACTACTGTTTTAATGATGTTTTAATGATGGGGTCAGCAAAGTATATTCTCAGAATATTTCATCATCTGTATGTATGTGGGTATGTCTTTGTATGTATCTATGCAGTATTTCCTCTTTAAGTCACAGTTCTTTATTTTATAAATTATAAAACCATATTGTGTGTTGAATAAAAATATGAATGTTGGATAGATACTAAATTTGCCCTCTTTAAAACTGGCTTTGTTCTTCTGCAATCATATTCTGAAACACTGACAATAATTCATGTACCAAATGAAATATGAAGTAAAAATGAGATTTTACCTCAAACAATTGTGGCCATCTTATTCTCTGTGTTGCCTTGGCCTTACCTTTATGAGAATATGTGAGGAATCTAGGCAGATATCTGAAAAAGCAGAGAGATTCAACTGCCATTTTCATAGTGTCAGTTCTGATTCTAGCTGTGAAAATGTATTAAACAAGAATCAGAAATAGACAATATGTAGGGAAACTGATTTAGTACATAAACTTGATACATAGGTGGAACAATAACAAAATCTGCAAAAACAAAAAATGTAGTATATACATGTATAATTCTAGTATAGTTGTACGGAGAATACCCCCATAAAGTCTTGGTCCAGAGATCCTGCAATATTGGATCATAAAAACAGCAAACATGCCAAGAAAGTAGAAACAGAGAGGAAGCTCTAATCCCAGGCACTCTGACACACCCAGGATCAGAGGTGAGGAGGAACCAACTTCTATGCAACCAGTCTCACAACACCCAGAGGAAGCTCCACTCCCAGGTGATCTGGCACATCCAGGATCAGAGGTGAGGAGTAACTAACAACTGTCCCAACACTGGGAGTAACTGGGACCAGCGGGACCAGGCACACAGGAACTCCACCAGCCCAGTGACTCGGGTTCCTCCAGTCTGTCTGGGCTGGTGTTCAGAGTAGACCTTGGGCACAACCTCTGCAGTCAGTGCGACAACACCCAGAGGAAGCTCCACTCCCAAGTGACCTAACAAGCCCAGGATAACAGGATCCCAGAATAACAAGATCACAGACACAGCTTGACTCTGAGGAGTTCTGAAACAACCAGGTTCACAGAAAGGACAGGCTCCAGTCAGATTTAGCAAGGGCAGGTAGCACTAGAGATATCCAGATGGTAGGTGACAAGTATAAGAAAATAAACAACACAAACCAGGATCACTTGGCATCATCAGAACCTAATTCTCCCATCATAGCAAGTCCTGAACATACCATTACACTGAAAAAAGCAAGATTCAGATATAAAATCACTTCTCATGGTGATGATACAGGACTTTAAAAAAGACATAAATAGCACCCTCAAAGAAATACAAGAGAACACAGGTAATCAGCTAGAAGCCCTTCAAGAAGAAACACAAAAATCCCTTGAAGATCTTCAGGAAAACACAACCAAACAGGTGAAGGAAATGAACAAAACCATACAGAATCTAAAAGAGGAAATAGAAACGACAAAGAAAAAAGAAAGAGAAACAACCCTGGCCATACAAAACCTAGGAAAAAAACCAGGAATCATAGATGGCAAACATCACCAACAGAATACAAGAGATAGAAGAGAGAATCTCAGGGGCAGAAGACACCATAGAAAACATTGACACAACAGTCAAAGAAAATGCAAAAAGCAAAAAGCTCCTAACCCAAAACATCCAGGAAATCCAGGATGTAATGGAAGACCAAACCTAAGGATAATAGGTATAGAAGAAAGTGAAGACTCCCAATGTAATGGGCCAGGAAATATCTTCTGTAAAGTCTGACCAGCGGAATTATTCAGGGTCCGTGGGTCACCTCAGGCTGGAGACTGGACTAGACCTGTTGAAGCAAACGGGCACAAAAAGAAGGAAGGATGCCAAGTATATTTTATCAAGGCGACCATTATTTTGGGGGAAGCTGGGTATATATATCCAGAGGTACAAAATGTGGAACCACACAAAGAGCACAATTTTGCATAAAGTAAATACAGCTTCTAGACAGAAAGGCGACTCTCAGGCAGGTGATTTGTTTACAATAAACAAGTGACTTCAAACAGAAAAGATCACAGCAGATCTGCTTCTCAGTAACAGGATAAGCAAGCGGGCTGTGACTTTGATCCGAGCACAGCCGGTGTGAGATGCCGGCTGTAGTTTTGCTTTCCACTCTAGGCAGAGATGATTCTCAGCAGCGTTCAGACAGGGAGAAAGGAGGCCAACATATCACCCTTTTTTTTTTCAAATGAAGAAACAGGGTTAAGGTCATATTTCTCAGCACTGAATTTTTGCACGAGAATTGACCAAGGTGCGTTTTACCTTCTCTGGTTTTCGTCTAATGGACAGCGTGCTGCTGGCTTGACTCAGTAAGCCGGGCTTAAGAGTGCCTTTAAATAAAGACACTACCACTTGGTACGTGCTATCTAGGTCTGACTACTGCCAGAGAGACAGGCTACTGTATGCACCTTCCATCCGAGCAATCATGCCAAGTTATGCCCTCAGATCCTGCAGAGTCTGGAAAATGCCTCCATATCTCTGACACGAGTCTTTTACAAATTCTGCTTTGAAATGCTGAAGCCGAGCAGCAAGCAGCAGAGAGCTGAAGCTGGGAGCCTGGCAGACCTCTGTTGAGCTGCAAGTTTTAGGCTTTGCCTCTGGAGTCGGTCACCTAGGGGACAGGTCTCAATTCATATACAAATTAGTTAGTTAGCCTTTGTTATCTCCGGGATACAGATTAACCTTTGAGATGCTGGAACCTCCATATTGTGTCAGCATTTTTCGGGATAATACTGACCCTTGGAAATAGTCATGCCAGCACTTTTCGGGACCATGCTGGCTTTTGGAATATGTCAGGCCTTCGGGATGGTCCTGACCCTTGGGATGTGAATATTGTAGAGATAGCCAAGCTTCTGAGCTCCGGGTGAGCCATTGTTTATTTGCTTCAGGATTAAGCAGTTTTTGGGTAAAACGGGAAGAAACACCTTCAAAACAGGCAGAAAATGGGAGCCTGTCAGCTTACAGCAAAAGAAAACGAAAGGAAAAGAAAAAAGAAAAACTTTTCACAGAAGTTTGAGCGCTCCTGCTAAGAGGGCGGTAACTCTGAGTTAGCTTGACGAACCATCCTCTCTGGGAGCCAACGTGCTCCATCTTCTTTTTGAGAAAATAAACACACAGACCAAAACAGGGTCTGGTCCATGCCAGGCATTGGTGAGTGAGTCCTTCCAGCATACCATGGCATACGGACTTAAAGTGTTAGGATGCCAGTGTCTGTCTGCAGCGGTGAAACCTTTGATGTCAGTCTGAAGAAAATTCAGAATGAAAAGTACAAGGGCAAGATGTGCCTTTGGAGACCTCTGGGGAGCTAGACTTTCCCCTTTGGTTTTTAAGAGCCAACTTTTAATTGTGTGATGGGCTCGCTTGACAATGCCCTGTCCCATAGAGTTATATGGGATTCCAGTCTTATGTAAAAATGCCAAAATCCTTACAAAAGGAGATAAAATTTTAGACAGTAAACCCTGGCCCGTTGTTCGTTTTAATTATTTTGGGCATTCTCATCACACTGAATACTTGTAAACAATGATCAACTACATTTCTAGAGGCATCTCCTGTTTGCAGTGACGCAAACAAAAATCCAGAACAAGTATCGATACAGACATGGATATATTTAAGCTTTCCAAATTCTGCATAATGTGTTACATCCATCTGCCAAATCTATTTTGGCATTAGGCCTCTAGAATTAACCCCTAAATGTGGTACTGGGGTTAAAGTAATGCACTTGGGGCATTGTTTAACAATCATTCTTGCTTGTTCTTTAGAACTTTTGTGTTTAAGTCTCAGAATTTGCCTAGATAGGTGAAAATTATCATGATCCCATTTTGCCAGAGCCACAGGATCTGAAATTAAAGCCTCCCCTACCAGAGCTTTATCAATGAGGTCATTACCTCTAGTTAGTGGCCCAGGTAGGCCAGAATGAGCCCTAATGTGACCAATATAAAATTGGTTTTTCCATGCAAGAATGAACTTTTGTAATTGAGAAAATAGGGCTCCTGCTGAGGTATCTAATTTGAATATAGGGCACATTTCAAGATTCGGTACATCGTTGTAAATATAGAAACTGTCTGTGAATATATTAAATGCATCAGGCACAGCTTCAAAGACTTTTAAAACTGCTGTTAATTCAGCCAATTGAGCAGAGAGACCAGGTGTCTCTATAATCACCTGTTGATTATTAATGAGATACCCAGCTTTCCCTCTGGAGGAACCTTCAGTAAATACCACAAGGGCATCCTTTAAGGGCTGCCAAGCAATTACCTTAGGAAAAATCACTTCATGCATATTTAAATACTTTATTAGTTTATCCTGGGGATAATGACTATCTATAGTTCCTTGAAATCCGATTTGAGCAAGCAGCCATTCCATGCTATGCTGTTTCAGCCAGGAGTCTTGTTCTATAGTAAAAGGCTGAATGATAACATCTGGTTCCTTTCCAAAATAAGTCAGTGCTTGTTTTCTACCAAGCACAATGATTTGAGCCATGGCCTCATAGTAAGGCACTATTTTGTGTTTAGGTGACACTCTAGAATGTATCCACAGAATAGGTGCCTTCTGCCAAAGCAACGCCATAGGGGCATAATTTGTATTGAAAATTAATAAATGCAAAGGCAATGAATAATCTATGTAAGTAATGAATTGATTCTCAATAGCTTTCTCCACCTGCTGTAATGCAGATATTCCTTCTTTAATTAAGTATCTAGGAGAGTTTGGGTCAGAGCTACCTCTAAGAATATCATATAAGGGCTTCAAATCTCCTGTAGTAAGTTTTAGATAAGGACGAAGCCAGTTAATATCACCTAATAGCTTTTGAAAATCATTTAAGGATTTTAGTTTGTCTCTATGAATAACTATCTTTTGAGGAATAACAGTCTGATCCATACGTTTAAAGCCTAAATAATTATCTTGAGTCTGCACTTTCTCTGGAGCTATTTGCAGCCCCCTCTCATTAAAGGCATCTTGTAACTCTGTAAAGCATAAAAATACATCTCGGGGAAATTCCCCTGCAATAATCACGTCATCTGTGTAGTGGGCAAAATATATCATTTGCCATTTTTTTCTTATAAGATCAATGGCTTGTGCCACGAATTTTTGGCATAACACAGGACTATTGGCCATGCCTTGAGGAAAGACTGTCCATTGGTATCTTTTCATAGGTTCTTCAAAGTTTACAGATGGAACACTGAATGCAAACCTCTCACAATCCTCAGGATGTAAAGGAATTGTAAAGAAACAATCTTTTAAATCCAAAGCTATTTTGTAATATCCTTTTGGTATTGCCACTGGAGATGGCAATGCAGTCTGTAATGTTCCCATTACCACCATAGTTTCATTAACCTTCCTCAGATCTTGCAACAGTCTCCATTTTCCTGACTTTTTCTTTATCACAAATATAGGCGTGTTCCAAGGAAAATTTGATTCCCTCAGGTGTCCAGCTTCTAATTGTTCCTGCACTAGCAATAAAGCTGCTTGTATCTTCTCTAGAGGTAACAACCACTGGTTCACCCACACAGGAGTACTATCTATCCACTGGATCTTATCTGCATGGGGCACAGGAAGGACAGTGGTCATTATAGTAAATGCTTCAAACCTTTATTTTTGGAACGAGACTTATGGCTTCTGCACATCCTAATGTTTTGCCTGGACCTTTGCCTATAAGCTAGCTAACCAGGGCTACATAGCACCAGCTGCATCTGTGACAACAGATCTCTCCCCCACAGTGTGACAGGGGGGCATGGCTGAATCTGCCCTGTGTTACCTTCCTCATCCTTCCAGGTTAGAAGCTTAGAGCTTCGTTTTGGGTTGTTGGCATACCTGATCCCTTGAATGTGAGTAATGGAGTTGGTTAGGGGCCAAGTGGAGGGCCAGCTCTGGCCTCTGATAATGGTTACCTCAGCTCCCATATCTATGAATCCCTCAAAACGTTTTCCCTCAATAGTTAATTCAAGTTTAGGTCTCCTATTTGTAAATAGACAGTATCTAATAAACTTTAGGAGCGCCAGAACAACTCTGTTCTGTCTCACAAGCAATATCCTTAGGTAAAGGAACCAAAACAAGCTGAGCAATTTTTGTCATAAGCAGGTACTTTAATAAAACCACACGATGAGGAAGCCATAATTTTTATTTCTCCTCGATAATTTCGATCAAATAACACCTGGATGAATCTGCAAACCATCCACAATAAAACCACCTGACTCGTTTTTCAGTTGACCATTCTTTACCTGTATTCAGGAAGAACATATCGGGGTGTCTTGTGCTCTGTGGGAAAGAATAATAATGACAGAAAAGCGGGATCCTGGTGGAAGAAATGCCTGTAATGTTTGGGAACATTCATTAGAACCTTAGAAAGCAAAGATTAGTAAGGGGTTAAGTCTTGGAAGGGATTTTCCACCTATGACCTGTGGGGATAGATTAGGTAACTTAAGAAATCTTAAGCAAGTAAAAAACTTGAACATACATTACTGATATTAGAGAGAAAAAAATAAACATTCAAGTGGAGAAGTAAGAAAATTTTTGGTTGAAAAATGAAATTTAAGCGGCATAAGCGGCGAATGAAAACCTCCGGCGCAGTCCAGCTGGGTAGGCTGTGTGTGCAGCAAGCAGACCAGCCTGGTCAGCTGTAACCTGGACATGTCCCGCTCCCCAGGGTGCAGGGCCATCCCACCGCTGGGCCCTGTGGTTGGCTTAGAGAGGACATGATTCTGCCGCCGAGTAGCCAAAAACACTTTGGAAACAGGCCTGCGAGTGCCTCTGGTATGGGCAGCTTCCGACAATGCCATGTTGGTGTGTTGCCTTGCTCTGCCAGCTGTCCTTCTGCAGTGAGAGGGAGTGGCCACCACAGCCGGTCATCCTTGCATTGCCTATCAGCCCCCTAGTTGAAACCTTGGGGTACTGATATAGTTTTTTGGCAGAGTGCTCGCAATCTCTGCTGTGAGCGGGTGGGGCCCAAGCCACCATTCTGGCCACATATAAGACGGGGGCGGTGGGGTGGTGGACAGAAATGCCACGGTCGAATTCACTCAGGACGGGACAGACACATAACACATAGACAAACGACATAAATTTTCTGAAAGTCGCGGGGAGTGCTCGCCTGTGCGAGGCCTCTGACTCTACCTGCATGGCAAGGGTTGTATCCATGATTTTGGACTAGTTAACCCTAAAGCCAGCAACCTGTCCCCAGTTCAGGCTGAAATTAACCCCGGCAAAAACCTCCCGGACTAAACTCCCCGGCGCTTCGGCCATCAAAAACCCAGCTCTTTGGCTGTACTTTCCCAGCTTCATAGCTGTCTAAATTAAACCCTCTGGCTGTACCTCTATACCCATAGCACCGTATTAATCAACAGCCTTTTTTAGATCTATAATAATTATCAAAAGCTTGATAATACTGATACGGATCATCATTCTGGTCTCTGCGCTCTAGTACCGGGAAAAGCCTGAAAATGGGAAGTCTTGCTCTATATCCCATGTTTTGTAAAATGCCCCATCTAAGGGCAATGGCTCTGCCCTCAGATAGCTGTCTTTCTTTTTGCCTGACTGCATTTAAATTCCTGAGTTTATTTTGGGCTTTTTCATTCACTGTACTGGATCCTGAGGAAGTCTGAACTTCTTCTGAGGAGCTGTGTCCCTCTGCAGCTTCCGTAGAAGATGGGTCCGACTCCTCCTACAAAACTGTCATTTCTGAACTGGTCAGGCTGATCTCACTATCAGAAAGACCCTCTTTCTGCTCATTATTCTCACTTTCAATCATAAAATCCATGATTATCCCCTAAAGGCAGAGGGAAAACCCATCTACCTTGTTACACTCTGGGTAGCTACCTTCGAGACTGACGCCCCATGACTACTGCCGATAGCCCTAGGTGAACTTGAAACACTGGGTCAGTGCTTCTCTGCCTAGTACTCCCACAGCTTTCCAGCACGGAATATAGGCCAGCACTAGCCAATATTCTTACCGTGTGGAAGCAGCAACGTTCCTTCCCTTGGTTTGTTTATACAGAGTTCTGTTTTAGTCTGGTAGTATGGTCTTCAGTCCCTTTCTCTCAAGTCTGGGCCCCAAGTCCAAGTTGGGTGCCATTCTGTAAAGTCCAACCAGTGGATCTATTCGTAGTCTGTGGGTCACCTCAGGATGGAGACTGGACTAGACCTGTTGAAACAAACGGGCACAAAAAGAAGGAAAGACGCCAAGTATATTTTATCAAGGCGACCATTATTTTGGGGGAAGCTGGGTATATATATCCAGAGGTACAAAATGTGGAACCATATAAAGAGCACAATTTTCATAAAGTAAATACAGCTTCTAGACAGAAAGGTGACTCTCAGGCAGGTGATTTGTTTACAATAAACAAGTGACTTCAAACAGAAAAGATCACAGCAGATCTGCTTCTCGGTAACAGGATAAGCAAGCTGGCTGTGACTTTGATCCAAGCACAGAAGGTGTGAGGTGCCAGCTGTAGTTTCGCATTCAGTTCTAGGCAGAGAAGATTCTCAGCAGCGTTCAGACAGGGAGAAAGGAGGCCAACAATCTTCAACAAAATTATAGAAGAAAACTTCCCTAACCTAAAGAAAGAGATGCCCATGAACATACAAGAAGCCTACAGAACCCCAAATAGACTGGACCAGAAAAGAAACTCCTCCTGTCGTATAATAATAAAAACACCAAATGCACTAAACAAAGAAAGAATTTTAAAAGCAGTAAGGGAAAAAGGTCAAGTAACATATAAAGGCAGACCTATCAGAATTACACCAGACTTCTCAGCAGAGTCTATGAAAGCTAGAAGATCCTGGGCAGATGTCATACAGACCCTACAAGAACAAAAATACCAGCCCAGGCTACTATATTCAGCAATACTCTCAATCACCATAGATGGAGAAAACAAGATATTCCATGACAAAACAAAATTTACACAATATCTTTCCACAAATCCAGCCCTACAAAGGATAATAGATGAAAAACATCAACATAAAGAGCAAAACAACACCCCAGAAGAAGCAAGAAGGTAATCTTTATCAACAAATCCACACAAACCTAACTCCACCTCTTACAACAAAAACAGCAGGAAGTGATAATTACTTTTTCTTGGTATATTTGTGTGAAAATTAATGTTGCCATCATATCCTAATCAATTGAAATCCAATAATATGAGGAATTAGAAATTTGTTGATTATCATCCAATGGTCTCTCTAATGTGGTAATGGGAGAAATAGGTACAACATTATATAATCTATATGCACTTTCAGCTTGTTTGTGACAGTGTCTTGCTGTGTACAACATAAGGGTCTTGAAATCTTGCTTCTCCTATCTCAACCTCTCTACTGGTAGTATTGTTTATTTCATGTCTTTACACTATACTATGGTTTTCAGAACAGCTTATATATTTCAAAAGTAGTTACATACCCAAAAGGAACATAGATCATTAACTAGGGAGGTTGCTTGTAAGAGAACAACAAAGAGTGAGACTGAATGCTTTGCCTGACGTTTGTAACTCTTGTATCAAGTTTGAAGAAGAGCACTTTATAAGTTACTCTTTCTTTAAGATGAATGCTTTTCCAAATTATCACAGCTAATGAACCAAATTCTTACCCTCACCCAATGTCCATGCCACCCTCCAAGCAGAGCCATTGTTCATTGAAACAGTTGGTGAATCATTTTATGGATAGACCACCTTAATATCTACACCATTTTTTAAATAAATGTAACCTGTTCTCAGTTGGTTGAGAATAAAGTCACTCACTCAAGTCAAATAGTTTTGACCATAGCAGGAAGTCTGTATCCAAAAATCATGCCTACAATTCATTTCTTGGTGCAACAGAACTTTCAACTCTCAGCTTAGCTACTACGGAGGTAAAATCCTTTGGTGATGTGAGGGTCATTGAAGTATAGCCTTATTACAATGAAATCCAATGTCTAAAAATTGTTCTTATTTAGGGCTTCTACCACACTAAGAGCCAAGATTTTAAACTCTACTAAATATAAAACAAACAAAAAGACTTTATATATTTATATTCATTTAGGAAAATACCAGTAGTGATGTATTATTTTGAAGTATAAAATTAATGTTTGGAGTTATTTAAAATTTATATTGAGAAAAATGTATTTCACTATTGCTGTAGACGAGCATCTACATAAGACCATTAAATTAATTGTTGTTTTATATCAAACAACTTTTATAATACTTATTTGTATTGCTATATTTTATAAATTTTAAGGAATATGACAAAAAAGATATTGTAGGTATTGAAGGGGAGTCTCTGGGAGGAGTGTGGGTACAAAAGAGAAACAAGAATGTGATTTAATTCTATTTACTTAAAATATGTTTTTAAATGTTAACAAATTCAGATAAATTGAAATCATGTAACTTTTCTCATCCTAATATAATAAAAGTTAAAAAAAAAAAGTAGAAAAAAATCTGACATCTGTGGGTTTCCTCTGTTCTTAATAAATACACCATACCATGTATATGAAAGTCCCTACCCCAGCCCCATGGCCTCAGAAATTTGAAAACTTAATTTATATTTGGTGACACTGTTTAGAGGGATTGTGAAACCTTTCAGTAATGAAGGAAGTGGGTAGATGGTGATGAAATTTAGATTCTATAGCAAATACATGTTTTCATAGTATTCCAACTGGTGAAAACCTGGGCTCTTATGGGGATATATACACTATGATCACATAGATGGACCTAGTTAAACTCAGTGGCTACCCCTTAAATCTGTTCCAAACACCTCAAGAGTCAAAGACACCTGGATGTTCAGGAGTTTGGGAGTCCCTGGTTGTAGTCTTGTAGCAGACCTGTGAACACTAAAACTTTGTTTCCAACTTTTCTCTGTAGCACCCCAGGAGTGATTTCTTTTCTAGGAGTCAAAGAACCTCAGTGTCTTGGACTGCATTTTCCCACCCTAGGAGTAGGGTCTTTGTGCTTCCCTGAAGCCCAGAATATGGAGATGGCCCCAAATTTTACCTCCCCAGTGGCGACGCCCAGCACTGGAACAGTGGGGCAGAACTCAGACTCACAGACAATGTCTTGAATAACCAGGAACCACAAGTTGAGGAATCAAGGACTGCAAAATGGAATGGTTTCACTCACTATCATCACTATGATTCACTAGGAAAATTTTTGCTACCAGTTCCCATGAACTTTAGTAATGCTATCCAAGACATACATTTATTTATTGTTTTTTGTTTGTTTGTTTTTACACTCCAGATTCTATTCCTCCTTACTGTGCCTACCCTTAGAATGTTCCACATCCCATACTTCCTCCTCAACCCCTGTCGCCACAAGGATATCTGCACTACACACCCCCTTCCCAACCAGACCTATAAACTCCCTGGAGCCTCCAGTCTTTTGAGGGTTAGGTCTGTCTTCTCTGACTGAAATCAGACCCAGAAGTCCTCGGCTATATATGTGTTAGTGGTTTCATATCAGCTGGTGTATGCTGCCTGGTTGGTGGTCCAATGTTTGAGAGATTTCAGGGGTCCAGATTAATTAAGACTATTGGTCCTTCTACAGGGTTGCCCCCCTTCTCAGCTTCTTCTGACATTTCCCTACTTCAACCATGAGGTCAGCATCTTCTATCCATTGGTTGGGTGCAAATATCTGCACCTGACTCTTTCAGCTATTTATTGGGTCTTCTGGAGTGCGGTCATGCTAGGTCCCTTATTGTGAGTGCTCTATAGCCTCAGTAGTAATGTCAGGTTTTGTGACCTCCCCTTGAGCTGGATTCCACTTTGGGCCTGGCACTGGACATTCTTTTTCTGAGGCTCCACTTCATTTTCATCCTGTAATTCTTTCAGACAGGAACAATTATGGGTCAGAGCTTTGACTATGGGATGGTAACCCCTCCCTCATTTGATACTCTGTCTTTCTGCTGGAGGTGGGCTCTAGTGCATTGTGGAGGGCTCCCCCAACATCCTACCTCCCGAGGTTGCCTGTTTCCATTCTTTCTGCTGCCTCTCTGGGCTTCAGTCCTTTTTCCTCACCCAATACATATCAAGTTCCCTTCTCCTCCCACAACCCCCATTCACTTTCCATCCCAGGTCCTTCTCTCCCTCCCTATTTGTGATTGCTTTCTTCTCCCTACCAAGTGGGACTTAGCCATCTTTACTTGAGCCCTTCAGCTTGTTGACCTTTTTGAGTTCTGTGGATTGTATTCTGTACTTTTTTAGGGTTGTTAATATCCACTCATTTATGAGTATATACCATGCATATCCTCTTGGGTCTGAGTTACCTCACTCAGGATGATATTTTCTAGTTCCATCCATTTAGCTGCAAAACTTGGGGTGTCCTCATTCCTAATAGCTGGATAGTATTAAATTCTGTAAATAAACTATATTTTCTGTATCCATTCCTCTGTTTTGGGCTATCTAGGTTGTTTCCAGCATCCAGCTATCACAAATAAGGCCACTATGAACATAATGGAACACTTGTCCCTGTGGTATAGTGGGGCATCTTTTGGGTATATTCCCAAAAGTGTTATTGCTGAGTCTTCACATACATCTATTTCCAATTTTCTGAGGAACCTCTAGATTAATTTCCAGAGTTGCTGTAGCAGTTTGGAATCCCACCAGCAATGGAGGATTTCTTTCTCTACATCCTCGGCAACATATGATGTCACCTGAGGTTTTGATCTTAGCTGTTATGATTGGTGTAAAGTGGAATCTCAGGGTCATTTTGATTTTCATTTCTTTGATCACTAAGGACTTTGAACATTTCATTAGGTGCTTCTCAACCATTTGAGATTCCTCTGTTGTGAATTCTTGGTTTAGTTCTATACCCCATCTTTTATTTGTTTGTTTGATTATTTTGATGATTATCTTCTTGAGTTCTTTATATATTTTGGATATTAGCCTTCTATTGGATTTGGTGATAGTGAAGATTTTTTTTCCCAATCTGTAGGTTGCAGATTTGTCTTATTGACTATGTCCTTTTCCTTATAGTAGCCTTCCACTTTCATGAGGTCCAATCTATCAATTCTTGATCTTAATGCATGAGCCATTGGAGTCCTAGACATTTTGATTCAAAATGAAAAAAGAAAGGAAAAAGAAAGAATATTTTTAGCAGGAGACAGAACAAACATTCTATTGAACTGGAAGCTTGAACTTCCCTCTCTTTACCTGGGAATTCTAATGTGCTTAACCCAACAGGCTAAGAAAGAAAAACAGTTGATCTACATTACCAAGGGGAGATCAGGAGATCTCCTGAAGTTCAGGAGATCTCTTAGAATGTCTTTTAGTATTACCATGTCTTGTAAGTAAGTAGATAGGAAACTACAATGATTCAAGAAGGAGGAAGAATGGCAAGTCTCTTCAGTAAAAAAGGTCTGGGCCACTCCTTGAGAAAAAGAATCAACACATACTAAGGTACTTCCTGAGGCTTCATAAAATGCAGCAGAATTGGTAGGGTGTTATAGGGGCTGGTGAGATGGCTCAGTGGGTAAGAGCACGATTGCTCTTCCGAAGTTCATGAGTTCAAATCCCAGCAACAACATGGTGGCTCACAACCACTCGTAATGAGATCTGATGCCATCTTTTGGTATGTCTGAAGGCAGCTACAGTGTACTTATAATAAATACATAATAAATAAAGAAGGGTGTTATAAAAACAAGCTAAGGTCATGTTACCAGTTGTAGAAATGGAGATTATAATTGACATGAGTTTTCTAAAGAATGTTTGTGCAGATATTTGTTTTTAATTCCTTGATTTATTTATCATATAAAGTAATATTAATTGAGAAAATATCAGGCTTTTTACAGGAAAGTTTTGAGATATTAAAAAATGCCCCTTATGTGACATTGTCATTTATTATAAATTATGTAACATGTTTGTTATTGTACATGTCATAGTTATATCATGTTAAGATAAATTATAACCTAATTAAATAAATAATATTTTGCCATTTTGTAGGTGGGATAGTTGTTAGCTATGATAATGAACTGGCTATTGTTTTTATTTGGAAGTAAGGATTGATATGAAGATATTATGGTTTGTTACAAGGGGTGTACTTGTGATGGCTATTCTTGGTTGTCAACATCACAAGATTTGAAATTAATTAAAACTCTAAGGAACTAGGCATACCTCTGAGGGGGTTTAGTTAGCCGGATTATTTGAGGTAGAATTACTTACCTTTAACCAGGCAGTCAATATGAAGGACAAGGAATGGAGACGGATTTTCTTTGTGTCTGCTTGTCCTTGCTTTGGCTGGAAAACACATTCTTTTCCTGCCATTAGAGTATAGTTATTCAGGAATTTGGCATACACTAAAGAACAGCAAAGACCCCTAGCATTGTAAACCAAACAACTTCTGAATGTTTTTACTCTCTGTTGGGAGAAGCCATTTTTGGATTAGTTAAAGCACAGCCTATAAGTGATTCTAAAAAATTCCACATATTTTCTCATTCATTCTATCATTTTCTTCTCTCTAGATAACCATGATTAATACAGGGAGAATACTGAGAGTTCAAAAGCCTAAACAGGGATGGGTATGAAAGAATACTAGGTATGAGAGAGGAAAGGAAATAGATAACTAAAATATGAAAATCTACATGGAAACATTAATATTATATGCTTACTAAAATATAAGAGAAAAATAATACTGAATTTAATGAAAGTACCAATGAAGAATTAATAATTCGTTTTCTAGGAACTATATATTATTAAAGGAAAATCACACATTCAAATATAGAATCACTCTGTGGAACACTGGTGATTCTTGCCTTTGATCCAAGCACTCAGGATGCAGAGACAAGTAGATGTCTGGGATCAAGGCCAGTCTGTCTACAAAGTGAATTCCAGAATAGCCAGGGCTACACAGAGATACCCTGTTTCAAAATAACAATAACAAGATCAAGAATATAATGACTTTGAGAATTTGCTCAGTAATAACTCAAAGATTCCCAAACAATATCAGTTTTATAATGTTTGAATATGGTTGTTTCTCAACACTTGACAGGAAGATGCTATTGTAGAAGACACTGAAAATGTTGGCCACAGTGTACAAAGAAATTAAACTATATTTAATTTTTTAAATTTCCGCTCAACCACTAGCTTTCATAGATTCATTTAGACTCCTACTATAGAAAGTCATTAGTAATTTTTCCCAGTTGTGAATCCTCAGATTTGTAAAATGATTTAGACAAGACATGCCTTATAGTATAATAAGACATGATATAATAGGAGAGAAAAGCAAATGTTTTCATCTTGAATCTGATGTTTGCTGTATAGGTATTAACTTATTCCTGTCTCTTCAAACCTGATCAAGAATATGTGCCTGGGAAAGTATGAGATCCTATAGGAACTTTTGAAGTTAGACTAAATGCATTTCTACATTACGGTACATATATACACCTATGAGGACATGAGAGTGGATTGTGAAGATTTGAATAAAAATGACCCCAGTAAGGCCATAGGGAGTGGTAACTTTAGTCAGTATGATCACTAGATATGATTCTAGTAGGTGTGGATTTGTTTGAAGAAGTATGTCACTTTGAAGAAAAGTGTTAAGGTCTCATCTCTTAACTTCAATCTCTTAACTATACTCTGCTGTATGAATCAAAATCAGAAAGCAGACTACACATTTGCAAAATAGAATGGCACAGGTTTGCTAAGGGCTATACAGTAGGAATGATAAATTACTTCAGAAGCCATGGAGTGTGGCCCATCTGTGAACACAGGTAATACTGTTGTGGTTCAATTGAGGCATGACCCTAAGAACTTTATGTTAGAAGGATGTCATGCTGTAATGCAGTTCAGCTCAACTTGCTGCACTCACATCTCTCTTAATCTAAAAATTGCATGAAAATTCTAAGGGGTTTATAGTATGCACAAAATAGATACAGAGGGAACATTGCTAAATTCATTCTATGAGGCTATTCTCATGCTAATACCTAAACCACACAAAGACTCAACAAAGAAAGATAATTTCAGATGAAATTTACTTATGAACATTAATGAAAAAAACACTTCATGCATAAAACATCATCTACCATGATCAAGGAGGTTTCATTCAAGGGATGAAAGTATGGTTCAATATACAAAATCCAGCAACATAATCCGTCATACAAAAGAACTTAAAATACACACAAACACACACACACACACACACAATCATCTCATTAGCTGCAGAAAAAGCCTTTGACAAATCTAACACGCCTTCATATTAAAAGTCTTGGAGAATTCAGCATGCAGTATACATACCTCTTTCTCAACCTCTCCAGTATCTACTGTCACCTGAGTTTCTGATCTTAGCCATTCTGACTGGTGTGAGGTGGACTCTCAGGGTTGTTTTGATTTGCATTTCCCTCTGATGACTAAGGAAGTTGAACATTTCATTAGGTGCTTCTCAACAATTTGGTATTCCTTGATTGATTCCCCTTCACACCAGTCAGAATGGCTACGATCAAAAACTCAGGTGACAGCAGATGCTGGGAAGGTTGTGAAGAAACACTTCATTGCTAATGGAATTTCAAACTGGTACAACTCTGGAAATTCATTTGCCAGTTCCTCGGGAAATTGGACATAGTACTACCTGAGGACCCAGCTGTACTCCTGGCATATATCCAGAAGATGCTTCAGCATGTAATAAGGACACATGCTCCATTATGTTCATAGCAGCCTTATTTATAATAGCCAGAAGCTGGAAAGAACCCAGATGTAGCTCAACAGAGGAATGGATACAGAAATTGTGGTACATCTACACAATGGAGTACTACTCAGTCATTAAAAACAATGAATTTATGAAATTCTTAGGGAAATGGATGGATCTGGAGAATATCATTCTGAGTGAGGTAATCCAATCACAAAAGAACACACATGGTATGCACTCACTGATAAGTGCATATTAGCCCAGAAACTCAGAATACCCAAGATACAATCCACAAATCATAAGAAACTCAAGAAGAATGAAGGTCAAAGTGTGGATACTAAGATCCTTTTTAGATGGAGGAACAAAATACCCATGGAAGCAGTTACAGAGACAAAGTATGGAGCAGAGACTGAAGCAAGGACAATCCAGAGACTGCCCCACCTGGGAATCCTTCCTATATACAATCACCAAACACAGACATTATTGTGGACAGAAGCCTGATATAGCTGTCTTCTGAAAGACTCTACCAGTGCTCAAATAATACAGAAATAGAGGCTCACAGCCATCCTTTGGACTGAGCACACACACCCCAATGAAGGAGCTAGAGAAAGGACCTAAACAGCTGAAGGGTTATTCACACCCATAGGATGAACAACAATATGAACTAACCAGTACTCTCAGAGCTCCCAGGGACAAAACCACCAACCAAAGAGTACACAAGGTGGGACTCATGGCTCCAGATGCATATTTAGCAGAGGATGACCTTGTCAGTCATCAATGGGAGGGGAGGCCCTTGGTCCTATGAAGGTTCTATGCCATAGTGTAGATGAATGCCAAGGCCAGGAAGTGAAAGAGGTTGGGTTGGTGAGCAGGGGAAAGGGGGAGGAATAGGGTTTTTTTTTTCCAAGAGAGGAAACCGGGAAAGTGGATATCATTTGAAATGTAAAGAAAGAAAATATCTAGTAAAAGAAGAAATGTATGCCTATACATAATAAAAGCAAAAATAGCAAGTCAATAGCTAACAACAAACTAAATGGAATGAAACATAAAACAGTTCCACTAAAGTTAGTGACAAGGAAAGGCTTCCTACTCTCTCCAAATCCATTTACCATAGTACTTGAAGTTCTGATCAGAAAAATAAGATAAAAAGAGATCAAGTTGATTCAAAATGGAAAAGAAGAGGTCAAAGTATCATTTTTCACAGATAGCATGATTGTATAAATTAGTTACATCAAATTTTCTAAAAGAGAACTCCTACAGTTGATAAACACCTTCTGCGAAGTGGGTGAATACAAAACTTAACTTAAAAAATCAGTACCTTTATACGAAAGGTAAACAGGCTGAGTAAGAAATTAAGAAAACAATACCCTTTATAATGATCTGAAATAACATAATATATATTGGTCTGACTCTAACCAAGCAAGTGAAAGACACATATATAAAGAACTTTAAGTCTCTGAAAGAAAGAAATTGAGGAAGCTCTCAGGAGTTGGAAAGTTCTTCCATGCTCATGGATTAGTGTAATTAACATAGTAAAAATGGCCATCTTATCAAAGTAATACTATTCTCATAAAAAAAATCCAACACCATTAACTACAGACTTTGAAAGGACAATTCTCAACCTTATGTGAAGCAACATCAACAACAACAATCCAGGATTGCCAAATCAATCCTTCAATCAATCCTTCACAATTAAAGAACTTTTGGAGATATTACCGTCTATGATTTCAAGCAATACTACAAAGCAATATTATTTTAAAAAACTCAGTGGTGGCATAAAAACAGACATGTTCATCAAAATAATTGAATTGAAGAGTAAGAAATAAATGCACCTCTATCAAACACTTCATTTCTAACTAATATTCCAAAACCGTATAATAGAAAAAAAGAAAAGCATCTTCAATAAATGGTGCTTGTCTAACTGTATGTCTGCATGTAGAAGAACACAACTAGACTCATATTTACAATCCTGGACAAAACTGTAGTCCAAGTGGATCATAGACCTCAGTATAAAACCAAGCACAATAAAGATAATAGAAGAGAATGTGGGGAACTGCCTTGAACATATTGGCACAATAATTGGAACAATTCCAGAACAGAACACCAAATAGATCAGGCACTAAGATTAAAAATTATTAAATGAGATCCTGAGCAGACCTTGGGCACAAGATCTGCAGCCAGTCCCACAACAACCAGAGGAAGCTCCACTCTCAGGTGCTCTGACACTCTCAGGATCAGAGGTGAGGAGGACCCAACATCTGTCCCAACATCAGGAGTAACTGGGACCAGTGGGACCAGGCACACAAGAACTCTACCAGCAGAGTGGCTTGGGTTCCTTTCAGTCTCTCTGGGCTGGTGCCCTGAGCAGACCTTGGGCCCAGGCTCCTCAGCCAGTCCCACAACACCCAGAAGAAGCTGCTGCACTCCCAGGTGCTCTAATAAGCCCAGGGTCACAGGATCCCAGAATCCCAGAATCCCAGAGACAGCTTGACTCTGAGGAATTTGGACACAACCAGGATCACAGGAAGGACAGGCTCGTCAGATTTAGCAAGGGCAGGTAGCACTAGAGATAACCAGATGGCAAGGGGCAAATATAAGAAAATAAACAACACAAACCAAAGTTACATGGCATCATCAGAAGCCAATTCTCCCATCATAGCAAGTCCTGGACACACCACCACACGGGCAAAGCAAGATTCAGATCTAACATTATTTCTCATGATGATGATATAGGACTTTATGAAAGACATAAATAGCACCCTCAAAGAAATACAGGAGAACACAGGTAAACAGCTAGAAGCTCTTACAGAAGAAGCACAAAAATCCCTTAGAGAACTACAGGAAAAAACAAACAGGTGAAGTAAATGAGCAAAACCAACCAGAATCTAAAAATGGAAATAGAAACAATAAA
>JADRCD010209402.1:0-10172 GCA_019843815.1 Montemys delectorum | reverse complement strand
ACATTCTATTGTTTATGTTGTTATTGAGGAGCAGCCTTAGTCCATGGTGATCTGATAGGATACAAGGAATTATTTCAATCTTCTTTTTCTGTGGAGGCCTGATTTGTGACCAATTATATGGTCAATTTTAGAGAAGGTACCATGAGGTGCTGAGAAGATGGTATATCCTTGTTTTAGGATAAAAAGTTCTATAGATATCTGTTAAATCCATCCATTTCATAACTTCTGTTAGTCTCATTGTGTCCTTGTTTAGTTTCTGTTTCCATGATCTGTCCATTGCAGAGAGTGAGGTGTTGAAATCTCTCACTACTATAGTGTACGTTGTAATGTGTGCTTTGAGCTTTAGTAAAGTTTCTTTTATGAATGTAGATGCCCTTGCATTTGGAGCATAGAGGTTCAGAATTGAGAGTTCATCTTGGTAGATCATACCTTTGATGAATATGAAGTGTCCCTCCTTATCTTTTTTGATCACTTTAGGGTGAAAGTCGATTTTATTCGATATTAGAATCGCTACTCCAGCTTTTTTATTGGGACTATTGACTTTGAGAATTGTGTTCTAACCTTTTATTCTGAGGTAGTGTCTGTCTTTGTCACTGAGGTGGGTTTCCTGTATGCAGCAAAATGTTAGGTCCTGTTTACGTACCCAATCTGATAGTCTATGTCTTTTTATTGGTGAATTGAGTCCATTGATGTTAATAGATATTAAGGAAAAGTAATTGTTGCTTCCTGTTAGTATTGTAGTTAGAGCTGGCATTCCGTTCATGTCTCTATCTTCTTTTAGTTTTGTTGGAAGATTACATTTTTGCTTTTTCAGGGATGTAGTTCCCCTCCTTGTGTTGGAGTTTTCCATTTAATACCCTTTGAAGGGCTGGATTTGTGGAAACATATTGTGTGAATTTGGTTTTGTCATGGAATACTTTGGTTTCTCCATCTATGGTGATTGTGAGTGTTGCTGGGTATAGTAGTCTTGGCTGGCATTTGTGTTCTCTTAGGGTCTGTATGACATCTGTCCAGGATCTTCTAGCTTTCATAGTCTCTGGTGAGAAGTCTGGAGTAATTCTGATAGGCTTGCCTTTATATGTTACTTGACCTTTTTCCCTTACTGCTTTTAGTATTCTTTCTTTGTTTTGTGCATTTGGTGTTTTGACTATTATGTGGCGGGAGGAATTTTATTCCTGGTCCAACCTATTTGGAGTTCTATAGGCTTCTTGTATGTTCATGGGCATCTCTTTCTTTAGATTAGGGAAGTTTTCTTCTATAATTTTGTTGAAGATATTTACTGGCCCTTTAAGTTGGAGGTCTTCACTCTTTTCTATAGCTATTATCCTTAGGTTTGGTCTTCTCATTGTGTCCTGGATTTCCTGGATGTTTTGGGTTAGGGTCCTTTTGCATTTTCCATTTTCTTTGACTGTTCTGTCATTGTTGTCTATGTTATCTTCTGCCCCTGAGATTCTCTCTTCTATCTCTTGTATTCTGTTGGTGATCCTTGCATCTATGTTTCCTGGCTTTTTTCCTAAGATTTCTAACTCCAGGGTTGTCTCTTTTTGTGATTTCTTTATTGTTTCTACTTCCATTTTTTAGGTCCTGAATGGTTTTACTCAATTCCTTCACCTGTTTGTTTGTGTTTTCCTGCAATTCCTTAAGGGAATTTTGGGTTTGCTTTTTAAGGGCTTCTACTTGTTTACTTGTGATCTCCTGTAATTCTTTATGGGATTTTTTTGTTTCCCCTTTAAGGGCTTGTACCTCTTTACCTGTGTTCTCCTGTATTTCTTTAAGGGAGTTATTCATATCCTTCTTATGTTCCTCTATCAGCATTGTAAGATGAGTTTTTAGATCCAAATCTTGCTTTTCTGGTGTTTTGGGATATCCAGGGCTTGTCCTGGGAGTACTAGTTTCTGGTGAAGCCAAGCAGTCTTGGTTTCTGTTAGTAGGATTCTTGCGTTTGCCTTTCACCATCTGTTGCTCTCTGGTGTTAGATGTTCTTGGTGTCTCTGACTAGAGCTTGTCCTGTCCTTGCCAGCCAGCTACTCCCCTTCGACTCCTGAGGCCTGTGGCTCCTGGCTGGTCCCGCCTTAGAAAGTCACCATAGAGAAAATGGCAGATCTCACCTGAGTCCTTCGTCTGAAGCCCACCCTGGAGGCAGGCCCTCCACTAGCAGGGAGGGGGCAGAGATAGTCGCTGATCCAGCTCTGTCACTCAGAAGCTGAGAAGATCCTGTTCTTGCTGCCCTGCGATTCCCTTGCGACTCCTGAGGCCTCAACACAATTTCTTTATCCATTCTTCTGTCCAAGAACATCATTTATGTATCAAATATCTGGGCATTACTAATACAGCTTCAGTGAGCATGGTTGAGCAAGTGCCTTTTTAATAGGATGAAATGACCTTTGTGCATATCCCCAAGATATAGCTGAAACTTGAGGTATGTGGGGCCTGGAGCTTTCTCCGCTGCTGCATGGTGTGTTAGTTAAAAGGGAGAAAATACATAAATGAGAAATTTTACTATAGGAAAGAGAAAATAGGCCAGTCATGTAGAGAGAAAGAAAAGAGAGGAAGGAGAAGAGAAGAGGAGAGAAAGAGAGAAAGGAAAGGAAGGAAGCAAGAGAGCATGACAGCAAGAGAGAGAAAGAAGGCAAGAGAAGAGAACAAAGAGCAGGAGAAAGAGGAAGAAGGAAAAAGAGGAAAGAGGGCAAGAGAGAACAAAGAGCAAGAATGAAGGGAGGGGACAAACCACCCTTTATATTATATGATGTGTGGCTATGTGTGGGGCAAAGCATGCCTGGCTGTGGTCAGATGACTGGATGTAGGGTCCAGTTAGAATGCTGGGAGCTTGGGACATTGTCTACCTCATAAAGCACAGTGTGGGCAGCTGTGAGTGATTGTAACTGAAACAGAGGTCAAAGACTCAGGAGTTCTGGACCAACACCTACCATCTCTTGTAAACAGAAATTGCCCACTGGGTGCTCTGGGGTTCTGGGCCTATTACTCGACTGGACCTAGGTGCCTGAACAGACCACTGCCCTACAAAGGTAGAACTATTCCCATGTTTATGAAGAACTAACACTCTAATTTCCATAGTACTTACAGTATTTTGTCCCACTACCAACAATGTAAGAGCTTGTGCCACATCCATGTCAACACATGCTGCCCTTGCTTAAGCTATTGTAGCCATTGTGAAGAGTATAAGATGATATTTTAAAGTTGGTGGTTTCCATTCCCCTGATAAATAAGAATATTAAAAATTTCTTTAAGTACTTCTCAGCTATTTATGATTTGTCTTTTAATAATTCTCTCTTTAGATCTGTACAATATTTTAAATTGTTTTTTTCTTTATATTACTTTTGCCTCTATTGGATGTTTAGTTCAGAAAGTATTTTATGATTCTGTATTTCATTAAAGCAGTGACTGTGCATGTGACAGTATCCCTTGCTCTTCAGAAGCTTTTCAGTTTCTGAAGAACCATTTATTAAAAGTTGGTCTTAATGCCTGTGCTAGTGATATTCTGTCCAGAAAGTCTTCTCCTGTGCTAGTGAGTTCAAGGAATTTTACCATGTTCTTTTCTGTAAGTTTCAGTATATATGGTTTCGGGTTGAGGTTTTTGGTCCTTTTGGAGTAGAGTTTTGTTCAGGCTGGTATGGAACTATTTGGCTTCTTCTATATGCAGCTATCTAATTTGACTAATGCCACTTATTGAAGATGTCTTTTTTCAAAAATCACATGTGTGGCTTTAGGTCTGTGTCTTCAATTTGATTCCACTGGATTATGTTCCTGGTTTTCTGTCAATATCACACTATTTTTATTCATTCAACTTTATGAAACTGTTTGAGGTTGTGGATAGTAATACCTCCAGCAGATCTTTTATTATTCAGAATTGGTTTTTTTTTAACTATCCTGGGTTTTTGTGTTTTCATATGAAGAGAGAAGTTGTCTTTTCAAGATTTGTGAAGAAGTGTTTGAGATATTTGATGGGAATTGCATTGAATATAATTGCTTTTGGTAGGATATCCACTTACAATTAATCCTCAACCCATGAGCATGGGAGATTCTACCATCTTCTGATATAGTCTTCAACTTCTGTCTTCAGTGTCTTAAAGTTTTTAGTCATATTCTGTCATTTGTGTAGTTAGAGGTATCCCAAAATATTTTATATTATTTGAGTCTATTGTTAAAGGTATTGTTTGCATGATTTCTTTTCCTTAGTCCATTTTTAATTTGTAGTAGGAAAGCTACTAAGTTTTGTTCATTTGGTATCCAGATATTCTGTTGAAAGTTTTTAAATGAGATGGAAGAGTTTCCAGTAGAGTTTTAGAGTCACTTATATATACTATCATATAGTTTACAAATAAATGTACATTGAATGTTTCCTTTCTAATTAGTATCTCCTTTGTCTCCTTCAGTTGTGTCATTGCTTTAGTTAAGTCTTCAAGTATGAGATAGAAGAGCACCTGAAAGAGGTGACAACCATGTCTTGTTCCTGATTTTAGTGGAACTGCTTTGAGTTTCTTTCCACTTAAATTGATGTTGATTGTGTGCTTGCTGTAAATACCTTTATTGATTTATCCTTTGTAGCTTTAATAACTCAAGGACTTTTATCATGAAATAGTGTTGGATTGTTTCAAAGGCTTTTCTGCATCTAATAAAATAATTGTGTGTATGTGTGTGTGTGTGTGTGTGTCCTTTCAATTTATTTATATAATGGATTACATTTATCCAATTACCCAAGTTAAATCACCCTGTATGTCTAGTGTAAAACCAACTTTATCATGTTGAATTATCTTTTTTTATGTGCTCTTGGATTCAATTTATAAGTATTTTACTGAGAATTTTGTTCATAATGGAAATTGGTTTGTAATTCTCTTTCTTTGTTGTGCTTTATGTAATTTGAGTATTGGTATAACTGTGGCATCATGAAACAAATTGGTCAAATTTTCTTTCATTTTATTTTGTTGAGTATGTTGAGGAGTATTAGCATTAGTCCTTCTTTAAATTCTTGTTGAATTCTCCATGAAAAACTTCTGGTACTGGAACTTTTTGATTTAGAAATTTTTAAAATACTCTCTACTATACTAGCAGTTATGGGTGTGTTTTAATTATCTGATTTGCTTTAGCTTTGCTAATTGATATGTGTCAATAAAATATATGTCTGCTTTTATTTCATATTTTTTGTTCTTCTCTCATATAATATATCCCAACCAGTTTCCCTTCCCTCTACTCCTCCCTGTTTTCTACACACCTCCCATCTCCCAAAAATCTACTCTTTTTCCATTTCCCTTCAGAAAATTGGCCTCTCAGTGATATCAATTAAATAAAACATAATAAAGATGCAATAAAACTAGGTATAAACCCTCATATCAAGGCTGGACAAGACAACTCAGCAGGAAGAAAGGATCTTAATGAACAGGCAAAAGTCAAACACATACCCACTCCTACTCTTAGGAGTTTAACAAAAACCTCAATCTACACAACCACAGCATGTATGCAGAACGGTCTAGCATATTTCTTCTAGATTTTTCTATTAGTTAGAGTACAAGTTTTTAAAGACTGTACTATGATTCTCTGGATTTCCTTGGTGAATGTTGTTATGACTCCTCCCATCTCAATTTTGTTTATTTGAATAGTTTCTTTCTGCCTTTAGTTAATTTGAATAAGAGTTTGTCAAGTATATTGATTTTTCTAAAAGAATCAACCCTTTGTTTCACTGTTTTGTTTTGGTATTGTATTGTTGTTTGTTTGTTTGTATTTGATTTAGCCCTGGGTTTGGTTATTTCTTGCCATATACTTTTATGTCAGCTATTCCTTCTCTTTGTTCTATATCTTTCAAGTATACCTTTGAGTTCTTTATATTATATATCACTAATAATTTTTGTAGGCACTTAGAATTATATATTTGTCTTTTAGAACTGCTTTCAAAGTGTCTCATAAATTTGGATATGTTGTGTACTTATTTTCATTTGATTTTGGAAGTCATTAATTTTTTTCTTAATTTCTGTTTTGACCCACTTTTCATTCAGTGGTAAGTTGATCAGTTTCTATTCAGGCAAATAATTTCTTCAGTTAAAGAAATACATTACTCACTGAGCAGAGTGAAATCATCTTTTACATTTTAAAATTGGAACTATACTCTCAAGATTGTAGGAGGAAAAAATCCAAGCTACAATCTCTATGAAATGTCTACTCAGAAAAAAAAATCAATCATCAAGTTGGTGCCTTCTGCCAAGATGACAAAATTCCTTGTAGTAAGCCAAACCTGAAAAGTATTTTTAGAAAAATTTTAATGGAGATGTTAGAAACATGACAGGTTCTGCAAAGTGCTTTCAGGCTTAAGATACTAGTGACATGGAGAAACCATTAAGTACATTTTACCATTAGGTCCTGCTAAGTGCTTTCAGGCTCCAAATACTAGCAACATGAGGAAACCATTAAGGACATTTTATCACTGAAAGGTCATGAAAACAACTAAGACTTTATGACCTCTCCACCCTCACATGCACACAATACTTTCTACATAATTGACATATGTTTGGAAATTATAATGAATTCTTAGGTCCTTTTTGGACTTTCAAGCAAAGAAGATTGTTAAGGAATTGTGGTAATAGTCCCAGATATCTACTATAAGCTAGTTTCTGTTGTAGTATTAAAAGATGAATGAGTTATAAAACCCTGTGCAAGATTATTTGGCATAGAAACAAAATGGAAGGATAGATGTGTCAGAGAGGGGAAAAATAAAAAGAATTGTTATGTTATACTTTGGAGACACCAAATTTGAGATAACTAAGAAGGTTCAGACAGCATAGTGTAGGAAAGACATTTGATATATGTGTTCAATGAGTGCTGAATTGAAGGATGGGTGATATGTGTTAACACACTGAATACATTTGGGAACAATTCATAGTTCATTGATGCACTCAGATACCAATATTAAACACCAATATTAAAACAAATATGGTTTATAGAATAAGATAAAGCTTTCCTCAAATGCTTCTCTGCATTAATTTCATTCTTCTAATATCTTTAGGTACACTTTAAAACTCTGAAAGCAGTACCTGAAGCCAAATGCTATTTATTACTTGTATTCTACACCTCAGAGCTCCCAGCGACTCAAGCACCAACCAAGGACTATACATGGTGGGACTGATTGTTCTGGCAGTATGTGTATAGTAGAGGATTGCAAATTCAATTATCAGTAGGAGGAGAGGAGCTCAGCCCTGTGAAGGTTCTGTGCCCCAGTGTAGGGGAATGCCAGGGCCAATAAGTGGGAGCAGGTGGGGTGGCAGGCATGGGGAGGGGGCAGACAACAGGGGTTTGTTCTTGTTGTTTTTGTTTGTTTGTTTTTTGGAGGGCAAACTGGGAAAGGAGACATTTACATGTAAATAAAGAAAATACCTAATTAAAAAAAAGAACAAAAATGAAAAAAAAAGAATTAATTTTTTGAATGAGAAAAAAAGAAATAATTGAAAATGGATCATTACTAGAAATACTAATTATCAAGATATACATCCATTCAATTGTAGGGTGGGTAAATTATATAAAGATGATGATATACACTTATAAATGCTCAAAATGTAGGCTCTCTCCAACAAATCAGTCAGCTCTGTGTTATGTTCTTTTGCTTTCCCTTTCCTTCTTTTCTTCCTTAATTCTTTCTTTGGTGCAAATATTGATGACATATAAAATTTTCACTTACCAAATATTTCCCAATATATTGACTGTCTTGGCACAGGATGATACTGATACTATATTAAATCTTACCATTGGTAGGACAATAGCAGTTACCAGTTATGTGTTTATTGGCATATACTCAAGCAACAAAGTAATTTTTCACAGAACTGTGGGTTACTGAAAATGGCATAAGTGAACTTGAGCACTACCAATAGTAATTCTGTATCTTAGAATTGCCACATATGATATAAAATGTGAAATGTATTAATTTATTAACATTTTTTCATTCTCAGTGATAGTTTACTAGAATGCACAGTGAATCATGTGATCTTAAAATTATCCTAGAAGAAAGCCATCTCCAAGAATACATCTTTTTCTTATTTTACTGTTACATTCAAAACAAAGGACTTTTAGGTCTTTAGTCAAACTGCACCCATTCCCACAAAATAACTAATCTCAGACTGGAGAGATGGCTCAGCAGTTAAGATGCTCTTCTAAAGGTCATGAGTTCAATTCCCAGCAACCATATGGTGGCTCACAACTATCTATAGTGGAACCCGATGCTCTCTTCTGGTGGGTCTGTGGACAGCAACAGTATACTCACATACATAAAATACATAATAAATATATCTTTAAAAAATAATTAATCTTAAATTGTAGAACAAAGGATTTCCTTCTAATTGCCAAAAATCTTGCTAAATACTCTACCTTCTGAAATTACTCTCTCCCAGACTGGCATTGGGAAAGTCTTTGAAACATAGACATATCATTGCTAAAAATGCATAATAAAAATCAAGTGAGTTAATGCTTCCATGAAGTAAAATTCTTAGCATCTTCCTCTTAGTATCTTCTCCCAGAAAGACTAGGATTTTTAACTTTCCTGAACAATCATAAACTTTAAACTCACAGAAAACAAACACTAGAAATGGAGAATATGGTTGTGTTTAGGAAATACATATTTCATTTTGTCCTCTCTTATATCACTCTTCAGGCTAAATCTTGCTCTGGGATTCTAAGTTCTTATGGGATTCCAAATTCATTCCTTGTGAAATAGATGTGACTATAAATTTTACTTTCTATTCATAAAACAGCTCAAATAACTAAACAATGAATTACCAGACTAATATGGAGCTAAAAGATCCATAGACTACTTTCCATTATTCAGATACAATTCATCTTAGTTCATATTTACTGCACAAAAACAGGTGACTATCTGGATAATTTTAAGATTCTAATTTCCATTCTATTTTTCAAGAAAAAAGAACTCAATTGTTTTATTTTTAAGAGGGCTAATTACCATAATTATGCTCCTGTCATGTGTAAAAAAGTACCAGAAAAGACAATGCTTAGTGATAAAATCTTCAATATAATTTCATAAAATTGTGAGTGCCCTGGGTTTTGTGTGTGCTTTGAGGAACATGACAACTCATAAGAATAGGAAATTGTTTGATCTAGCTATAGAAAGCAGTGATAAATGAATCTATTAAAATATAATGTGCCCATTTACTCTAGAATTATCAGGAGATTAAATTATAAGCTAAGGTTTTTCTCATTAACCCTCCAAAGAGCCACTTGTAAAATGATATTACTCACTATGACATTAATTACTAGAAACATCAATTATCAAGATGTGCATCTTGTCAGTTGCAGGATGAGTATGTTTTATAAACAATGATGATGTATACTTATGTGTGCTCAGCATGTAGACTCTCTCCAGCAAATCATAGTCAACTCCTTGCTATGTTTTTTTTCTTCTTTCTTTCCTACCTTAAGTCTTTTTTTTTGGTGCTAACATTGATGATTGATTGACATACCAATTGATTGATGTACCTAAAATTTTTATGTACCAAAGATTTTCCAGTATGTGGACTATTTCCTGGCACAGCAAGTAGTATTAAAACTACTATTATATTATGCTTTGTATTTTAATTACCCATCAGTATCAAACAAATAAAATAGAGCCATGTAGACGTACTACATCACTAGAATATAAACTTGTCCAATTAGTTAGATTCACCTTCTATCACTAAGCTCTCATGTAGAATTGAAAAAATAATGCCATTGGGTTTTAAATATTGTTGTCAGACTTATAAAGTGTACATAAAGATATTAGAAAAATGAATTTAATGCAAAAACATTTGATAAAAGTTTTACTTTATTTCACAAGCCATGTTGTTTTAAAAGAATACATCCTTAGAATTTGAAGAGTATTTTCCCATGTGTCTCAGTTACTTTTCTGTGGGTGTAGTAAGACACCATGATTTAAATAACTTACAGAATGCAGATTTTACTAGGGACTTACACTTTCAGAGGGTTATATTTCATGACCATCATGATGGGAAACATGGCACCAGGAAAACTACTATGGTGCTGGAACAGTAGCTGAGAGTCACATCTTGATCCACAAGTATGAAGCATAGAAAGTTAACTGGGAATAGCACAGGCTTTTGAAACATCAAAGCCTGTCCTCAGTGAAACATTTCCTCTAACATGTCAATACTTACTAATCCTTCCCA
>JADRCD010209401.1:0-27556 GCA_019843815.1 Montemys delectorum | reverse complement strand
TGTGTGTGTGTGTGTGTGTGTGTGTGTGTGTGTGTGTGTGGCCTGTTGACACTTGCTTTCTCTATGGGGCTGCAAACCACCTCAACTCCTTCAGTTCCTTCTCCATCTCCTCTATCAGGGACTCCTGAGCTCAGTCCAATGATTGGCTGCAAGCTTCCTTCTCTGTATTTGTCAGGCTCTTGCAGATCCTCTCAGGAGACAGCCATATCAGGCTTCTATCAGCAAGAACTTCCCAGCACCCACAATAACATGCAGGTTTGGTGCTTTATATGGGATGGATACCCAGGTGGGGCAGTCTCAGGATAGCCTTTCCTTCAGTCTCTGCTCCACACTTTGTCTCCATATTTCCTCCTGTGAGTATTTTGTTCATCCTTCTAAAAAGCACTGAAGCATCCACATTTTGGTCTTTCTTCTTGGACTTTATGTGGTCTGTGAATTGAATCTTGGGTATTCCGAACTTTTGGGCTAATATCCACTTATTAGTGAGTAAATACTGTGTATGTTCCTTTGTGACTGAGTCACCTCACTCAGGATGATATTCTCAAGTTCCATTCATTTGTTTGTGAATTGCATGAAGTCATTGTTTTTAATGGCTGAGTAGTACTCCGTTATGTAAATGTACCACAATTTCTGCATCTATTTCTCTGTTGAGGGATATCTGGGTTGCTTCCAGCTTCTGGCTCTTATAAATAAAATTGCTGTGAACATAGTGGAGCATGTGTCTTTATTACATGTTGGAGAATCTTCTGGGTTTATGCCTAGGAATTCTATAGCTGGATCCTCAGGTAGTACTATGTCCACTTTTCTGAGGAACCACCAGACTGATTTCAACAGTGGTTGTACCAGCTTGCAATCCCATCAGCAATGATCAGTTTTTCTCTGTCTCAACATCCTTGCCAGTATCTGCTGTCACCTGAGTTTTTCATCTTAGCTATTCTGACTGGTGTGAGGTGGAATCTCAGGATTGTTTTGATTTGCATTTCCCTGATGGTAAAGGATGTTGAACATTTTTTAAAGTGTTTCTAGGCATTCGAGTTTCCTCAGTTGAGCATTCTCTGCTTAGCTCTATTCCCCATTTTTAATTGGGTTATTTGGTTGTCTGGAGCCTACCTTCTTGAATTCTTTTTATATATTGGATGTTAGCCTTCTATAGGACATAGGATAGTTAAAGATCTTTTCCCAATTGGTTGTATTTACAGTGTCCTTTGGCTTACAGAAGCTTTGCAATTTTATTAGGTCACATTTGTTGATTCTTGTAATTAGAGCACATGCCATTGGTGTTTTGTTCAGGAACTTTTCTCCTGTGCCTATGTGTTCGAAAATTTCCCCACTTTCTCTTCTATTAGATTCAGTGTATCGGTTTTTATATGAAGGTCCTTGATCCACTTGGACTTGAGGTTTGCATAGGGAGATAAGACTGGATCAATTTGTATTATTCTACATGTTGATTTCCAGTTGAAACAACATCATCTGTTGAAAATGCTGTCTTTTTCCCACTGGATGGTTTTAGCTCCTCTGTCAAATATGTGTGTGTGTATGTATGTGTGTTTGTGTGTGTGTGTGTGTGTGTGTGTGTGTGTGTGTGTGTGTGTATTCATCTCTGAGTCTTCAATTCTATTCCATTTACCCACCTGCCTGTCACTGTACCAATACCATGCAGTTTTTATCAAGATTGCTCTGTAATACAGCTTGAAGTCAGGGATAGTGATTCCCCCAGAAGTTCTTTTATTGTTGAGAATAGTTTTTGCTATCCTGGGATTTTTGTTATTCCAGATGAATTTGAGAATTGCTCCTTCTAACTCTATGAAGAATTGAGTTGGAATTTTTATGGAGATTGTATTGAATCTGTAGATAGCTTTTGGTAAGATGGACATTTTTACTATATTAATCCTGCTAATCCATGAGCATAAGAGATGTTTCAGTCTTCTGAGGTCTTCATTGATTTCTTTCTTTAGAGACTTGAAGTTTTTGTCATACAGATCTTTCACTTGTTTGGTTAAAGTCACACCTAGATACTTTATATTATTTGTGACTATTGTGAATGTATTGATTCCCTAATTTCTTTCTCAGGCTGTCTTTCCTTTGAGTAGAGGAAGACTACTGATTTGTTTGAGTTAATTTTAAAACAGGCCACATTGCTGAAGTTGTTTATCACCTGTAGCAGTTCTCTGGTAGAGTTTTTGGGGTCAGTTAAGTATACTATCATATCATCTGCAAATAGTGTTATTTTGACTTCTTCCTTTCTCCTTTTCTTGTCCAATTTCCCTGGCTAGGACTTCCAGTACTATATTTAACAGATAAGGAGAGAGTGGGGAGCCTTGCCTAGTAGCTAATTTTAGTGGTATTGATTCAGGTTTCTCCCCATTTAATTTGATGTTCGCTACTGGTTGCTTTTATTGTGTTTAGGTATGGGCCTTGAATTCCTGATCTTTTAACATGAAGTGACTTTGAATTTTGTCAAATATATTTGCAGCATCTAATGAAATGATCTTTTTTTTTTCCCTTTGAGTTATGTGCTGGATTACATTGATGGATTTCTGTATATTGAACATTCCCTGCATCCCTGGCATGAAGCCTACTTGATTGTGGTGAATAATCATTTTGATGTATTCTTGGATTCCGTTGGAAAAATTTTTATTATTTTTGCATTGATTTTCATAAGGGAAATTGGTCTAAAGTTCTCCTTCTTTGTTGTGTCTTTGTGTGGTTTTGGTATTAGTGCAATTGTGGCTTCATAGAGGGAATTGGGTTGTGTTCCTTCTGTTTCTATTCTGTTGAATAGTTTGAAGAGTATTGTTATTAGGTCTTCTTTAAAGGTCTGATAGAATTCTGTGCTAGATCCATCTGATCCTGGGCTTTTCTTGGTTGGAAGACTTTTGATGACTGCTTCTATTTCTTTAGGGGTTATGGGACTGTTTAGCTGGTTTATCTGATCCTGACTTAAATTTGGAATTTGGTATCTGTCTAGAAAATTGTCCATTTCATCCAGATTTTTCATTTTTGTTGAGTATAGGCTTTTGTAGTAGGATTTGATGATTTTTTTTGATTTCCTCAGTTTCTGTTTTTATATCGCCTTTTCTTTTCTGATTTTGTTACTTTGCATACTGTCTCTGTGCCCTCTGGTTACTCTGGCTAAAGTTTTATCTATCTTGTTTATTTTCTCAAAGAACCAGCTCATGTTTTTGTTGATTCTTTGTATAGTTCTTTTTGTTTCTACTTGGTTGATTTCAGCTCAGGGTTTGATTATTTCCTGCCTGTCTACTTCTTTTGGGTGTATTTGCTTCCTTTCATTCTAGGGTTTTCAGGTGTGTACTATAAGTTTGTATACATTGTACCTTCATTTTCATTAAATTCTAAAAAGTCTTTAATTTCTTTCTTTTTTTTTTCTTCCTTGATTAAGTTATCATTGAGTAGAACATGTGTATCAGCTTCTGTATGGGGCTTCCTGTTGTTTTTGTTGCTATTGAAGACCAGCCTTAATCTGTAATGATCTAATAGGATGCATGGGAATATTTCAATCTTCTTGTATATTTTGAGGTCTTTCTGTGACCAATTATATGGTTAGTTTTGAAGAAGGTACCATGAGGTGCTGAGAAGAATGTATATTCTTTTGATTTAGAATGAAATGTTCAATAGATATCTCTTAAATCCATTCGGTCCATAACTTCTGTTAGTTTCACTGTGTCTCTATTTAGTTTGTGTTTCTGTGATCTGACCATTGATAAGAAAGGGGTATTGAAGTCCCCCGGTCTTATTTTGTGAGGTGTAATGTGTGCTTTGAGCTTCAGTAAATTTTGTTTTATAAATGTGGGTACCCTTGCATTTGGAGCACAGATGTTCAGAATTGAGAGTTCTTCTTGGTAGATGTTTCCTTTGGTGAGTATCAAGTGTCCTTCCTTATCTTTTTTGATGACTTAAGGTTGAAAGCCAATTTTATTCAATATTGGAATGAAACACCCAGCTTGTTTCTTGGGATCATTTGCTCGGAAAATTGTTGTCCAGCTCTTTACTCTGAGGTAATGTTTTTCTTTGACACTGTGGTGCATTTCCTGTATGCAGCCAAATGCTGGGTCCTGATTACATATTCAGTTTGTTAGTCTATGTCTTTTTATTGGGGAATTGAGTTCACTGATGTTAAGTAATATTAAGGAATAGTGAATCTTGCTTCCTGTTATTTTTAATACTATTTTTATGTATGTGTGGTTTTCTTCTTTTGGGTTTCCTGAAAGAGGATTACTTTCTTGCTTTTTCTAGGGTTTATTTTCCATCCTTGTATTGGCATTTTCCATTTTTATCCTTTGTAGGTCTGGATTTGTTAAAAAACTATTGTATAAATTTGGTTTTGTCATGGAATATACTGGTGTCTCCATCTATGGTTATTGAGAGTTTTGCTGGGTATAGTAGTCTGGGGTGGTATTTGTGTTCTCTTAGGTTCTGTATCAGATCTGCCCAGGATCTTCTTGCTTTCTAGTCTCTGGTGAGAAGTCTGGTATAATTCTGATAGGTCTGCCTTTATATGTTACTTGACTTTTTTCCCTTACTGCTTTTGATATTCCTTTGTTGTTTAGTACATTTGGTGTTTTGACTATTATGTGATGGGAGGAATTTCTTTTCTGGTCCAGTCTATTTGGAGTTCTGTAGGCTGCTTGTATGTTCATGGGCATCTCTTTCTTTAGGTTAGGGAAGTTTTCTTCTATAACTTTGTTGAAGATATTTACTGTCCCTTTAAGTTGGAAATCTTCACTCTATTCTTTACCTATTATCCTTTGGCTTGGTCTTTTTATTATGTCCTAGATTTCTTGCATGTTTTGGGTTAGGAGCTTTTTGATTTTGCATTTTCTTTGACTATTGTGTTAACATTTTCTATATGTTCTGCACCTGAGATTCTGTCTTCTATCTCTTGCATCTATAACTCCTGATCTCTTTCTTAGCTTTTCTATCTCCAGTGTTGTCTCCCTTTATGATTTCTTTATTATTTCTACTTCCAATTTTAGATCATGGATGGTTTTGTTCAGTTTGGTTCTGTTTTCCTCTAATTCTTTAAGGGATTGTGTTTCCTCTTTAAGATCTTCCACCTATTTATCTGTGTTCTCTTGTATTTCTTTAAGGGAGTTATTTATGTCTTTCTTAAAGTTCTCTATCATCATCATGAGATGTGATTTTTTTAATCAGAAACTTGCTTTTCCAATGTGTTGGGGCAACCGGGGCTCACTGTGGTGGGAGAAATGGGTTCTGATGATACCAAGTAGTCTTGGTTTCTGTTACTTGTGTTCTTGTCCTTGCCTCTAGCCATCTGATTATCTCTGGTGTTAGCTGATCTTGATGTCTCTGCCTATGGCTTATCCCTCCTATAAGCCTCTGTGTCAGTACTCCTGGGAGAGCAGTTTTCTCCATAAGGAATTTAGGTATGAAGAGCTCTGGTACATAGTTAGCTCTGGGGTGCAGACAGAAACCAGAGGGATTCTGTCCCTAGCTGATCCATGGTTCCTGTATCCTGGTGGCTCTGTGAGGGTCCCTCTTGGGCCAGAAATTTCAAGATATGTGGTGGTATTACCTGGGCTCACAGGCTTTTCTGCACTTCTGGGAGACCAGCTCTCTCTTGATGCTATTTGTGTATATAGTTCTGTGGCACAGGATCAGCTCTAGGAGCAGATGGAAACCCTGGAGGCTCCTGTTCCAAGCCTTTACTCAGTTCCCGACCAGTTCCTCTGAGCAGCAATGGTGGTTTTACCTGTGCTTACAGGTTTGTATGCACTCTTGGGAGACCAGCTCTCTCCTGGCGGTATTTGTGTATGTAGCTCGAAGTAATCCTTCAGGGTCTACTTTGGTGACTCCACATGATCTCTTCATCCACACATTTTCTGCAACACACTAGATCAAGTCCTGTTCTCACAAACAGTGTCTGGCCTAATCTACCCGGCCCTGCCTTGTGCCACAAAGAACTTCTAGATTACCATCAGGTGCTACTCTATCTGTGACCATCTCCAAGTCACTTCTGTGCCATTCCACTCAGTGCAGTAGCAAAACTTCTCACACCATCCTCTAGGTTCTAACTCAATGAGTTTCTTTGACCTCTTCATCCACAGTTTTTTTTCCCCCACCCATAAGTTCAGTCTGGGCACTAGAACCAGAGAACCAGCCTCCTCTGTCTATATGCAAAACTAGCTATACAATTCAGCCAAGATCATTGTTACATAAGCCCCAATCAAAGAGCTTTGCAAAGCCATATAAAGGAATTCTATCCTGGCATATCTAGCCTTCGATCCAGACCTGTAATAGAAATCATATCAAATAAAACAACCCTGTCAACTCTGTCCACTTGACTTCAGCTATGTAAGTCAATTCTAGCTTCTGGACCCTATCTGTCCATACACCCCTTCCTCTTCCTTTCCCTTCTATGTAAAGAAAAGACTCAAAACTAAGAAACAAAGTAATCAAAAAATATGGACAATAGGAAAGATCAATCATGTTTCTTTACTCCAAAACCTACCCAGTATGTAGACATGTTTGCCAATGAGAACTATGGAGATGAACTTCACAATGCTTAATTGAAGATAGCAATCATAACATTCAGCAAAGAATTCAAAGATTTTGAAAAAAAGATATAAAAGATGTTTCTGTAAAATAAAGAAAAGCTGAAGAAAAACAAAGGGCAGAATGATGCCCAAGAAAACACAAATACAAGGATGTAGAAAATGATGAAGACAATTCAAGTCTTGAGACTGGTATTCAGTAAGGATAGGAAAACTGTGAAGAAGACAGTAAGGGTATGAAAACTGAAATAAGAGGGATTTGAAAAACACATCTCAAATAGAAAGCTCCAAGAAAGGCCATATAAGTAAAATGAATCAAGTAGAAGATAAAATATCAGGAATATAAGATAAAATAGGGATGCTAGACAAATAAACAAGAACTATGCATAACTTACAAACATAGAAAAGAAACATATAAGAAATATTACATACCATAAAAAAATAAATTTCAAATTATAGACATAGATGAAGGATAAGAATTCCAAGTCAATGGCAAAGATCAGATCTTCAATAGCAACATAAGAGTACATTGCCCCAAAGTAAGAAAAGAGAAATTCAGGAAGCACACAGAACACCAACTAGATGAGCCAGAAAACAGTTCTTATCACATAGCATAGTTAAACCATAAGTATACAAAACAAAAAAAGTTTTTTGGAAGTTTCAAGAAAGCAATTAAAAGTCACATATACAGAGAAACCCAAGAGAATAACGGTTAAATTTTCAGTGAAAAGTTAAAAGCCAGAACAGCCTAGAGAAGTAAATTCCAAGTCCAAAAAGACTGTAAGAGCCTACTTATGATAATATTTCCTCAAAATTACCTACCATAATTGAAGGAGAAAGGAAACCTTTATATGATACAACAGTTTATATCCAACAAATCAAACCTAAAGAAAAATATGCATTAATTTGGTCTAAAAAGAGGAATGATTATAAGCAGAGAAATAGTAAAAAGAAATATGTAAAGCCATAATAATTATAATTCCAAAAACATGAAGAACACAACAACAACACCAAAAATCCATACATGCATTTCAATAATAACTAAATATCAAGACCCTCTGTTCTCCAATCAAGAGACTCGGGCTGACAGGGCTGAATGTATCAAGAAACAAAACCCATCTATCTTTTCCTGAACACATATTAGTTTTATAGACAGGCATCATATTAGTGTAAAAGGATGGTGCAAAGTATTCCAGTTAAATGCAATCAGGCATTGTTAACCGAATATCTGACAAAATAGACTTTAAACTAAAACTAATCAAAGAAGATAAAGAGAGACAGTTCATTCTGATCAAGGAAAACTGTTACCAAAGGAGGCATTGTGTGTGTGTCTCTCTCTGTATGTGTGTGTGTACACATGTGTGTGTGTGCACACACTTGCATCAAGCTCTGGAAAATCTAACTTTATAAATAAATTACTCCTGGATTTTTAGATGCAGATTAACATTGATCCATTAATAACAGGTGATTTCATTGGGGAACCTGTACTCAGTCAAATGGATGGCTGTGAACCTCTACTTTGGTTTTAGTCGGGTACTGTCAGAGCCTCTCAGGAGACAGCTATATCAGGCTCATGTCATCCAGCACTTGCTGGCATCCACAATAGTGTCTAGATTTGATGATTGAATATGGGAAGGATTCCCAGGTAGAACAGTCTCTGAATTGTCCTTCCTTTAGTCTCTGAGTACAGAGTCCCCAATGAAGGAGCTAGGAAAGGACCCAAGTAGCTGAAGGGTTTGTAGCCCCTTAGGACAAACAATAATATGAACTAACTAGTACCCTCAGAGCTCCTGGGGACTAAAACACTAACCAAAGAGTACACATGGTGGCACTAATGGCTAAAGCAGCATATGTAAAGCAGAGGATGGCCAAGTTGGTCATCAGTGGGAGGAGAGGTCCTTGGCCCTGTGAAGGTTCTACGCTCCAGTGTAGGAGAATGCCAGGGCCAGTAAGCAGTAGGGGATAGGGTTGTGAGCAGGGGAGAGGGAACAGGGGTTTGTTTTATTTTATTTTAAATTATTTTATGTTATTTTATTTTATTTTTATTTTTATTTTTTTGGAGGGGAACCTGGGATAGGAGATATTGTAAATAAAGAAAACATCTAATAAAAAAAATAATAGGTGATTTCAATATCCCACTTTCTCCATAGGCATGTTTTCAGAACAAAAAAGTTAAACAGTGAAATATCAGAATTACTTGATGTCATACAACAGATGGATTAAACAGATATGTACTGAATATCCAACTCAAGTATCATGTAATTCACATTTGACTCAGCAGCACATGAATATTTTTCTAAGATAGACCACATCCTGGGATATAAAGCAAGCCTTTATGAAACCAAAATTATTTAAATCACTCATTATATTCTTTCAGTCCACAACACATCACTTAAAATTGAAAGGAGAAAAAAGACTCTAGTAAATACACAAACTCATGGAGATTAAACAGCTCATTACTGTATAATGAGTAGGGCAAAGAAGAAATAAAGGAAGGAAGAAAATTTTTCTGGAACTAAATGAAAATTAAAACTCTACAGCAAAACACCTGAGATACATTGAAGTCTTCTGAAAAGACATCTACAGTTTTTGGTGCCTACATTAATACATCAGAAAGAGCACAAATAAATGACTTAATGATACAACTCTAAAAGTTTGAAAAATAAAAATAAATCAAATACAATTCCACTTAACAGCAATAAATACTAAAAATCAGAGTAGAAATCATGAAAGATTATGTATGTGTGTGTGTGTGTATATATATATATATATGTGTGTGTGTGTGTGTGTGTGTATACATACATATATATAGATATGTATATATCTATATCACAACAAGAAAACATCTAAGAATTAGTTCTTTGAGAAGATAGACAAGATTGACAAACCCTTGGCTCAATTAATCTTGATGGAAAACTTCAAAGAAGTGAATGTATTCCTAGAGTCAGCCACATCTCAAAATTACACTAAGTTGCCACACAAACTAAATAGACTCACAACAAATGAAGAAATTAAATAGTAATGAAAAGCATTCCATGCAGAAACATTCACCAAATTTTTGCCAGAATTCTAGGACTATATTTCTTAAACTCTGATAAAATATAAAAACAGAAGGAGTATACATACATTTCCCCCTATTAAGTCAGTACCATTAATAGTTAACCAGGAACACACACCTACAAACACACACTCACACCACACTATCCACACCAGACACATACAAGCACACAGAAGAAAACTGTAAACCAATAACCAAGATGAATATATTCAAAAGCCTAAGAAAATACTTACAAGCAAAATACAGATATATATTAAAACTATTATACACCACGGCCAGCTTGGCTTTATCCCTGAAATTCAGGGATGGTTCGAGATATGAATGTCTATAAATGTAAAAAAAAGAAAAACAAACAAACAAACAAACAAAAAACACCCAACATACAAATAGGCATGCAATGGAAGAAGTTCCCATGCTAAGTAGAAGGTTATTATAAACAAAGAAATGTATAAATAATAATAAGCACTGTTACAACTTACCACAAGTTTCATGTTATCTTTATTTGTGATTCTAAGTTCACAGTGTGGCGCCGAGGAGGGGAGTATATAGAATGTCACACATCATTGAGAACTGTCTTTGGGAGAATTCAACAAGGAAGAAACACAATGATTCAATAAAAAGTTAGAGCCTAAATTTCTTGAAGTTACGTTGTTTTTGATTTTCATTCAGTGTTTGTGAAATTACACTCACAGAACAGTCAATTATGGCTATATTGACTTTTTCTCCAGAGAAGTAATTTATAATGTAGACAATGAAATTCCACATCTGTAGGGACTTAACTATCATAATCAACATCCTTTGGCGGTTTCCTTCATTTCGATGAAGCTTGTCATGTCTTCTCTGGAAATCAATACCATATATATATATATATATATATATATATATATATATATTATATATATTATATATATAATAGAGTGATATATGATATACATTTCATACATATATATGATATGTATAATGATACATATATATCATTCTATTTTAAATATCTGGTCTTCTTTAATGCATATGTACTTTCTGTCAGTTTTCTTCACTCACTAAATATGTCTTATAATTACTTGGATGCAACTTCACAAAAAGTTAATCCTCAAAGTTACCTCAAGTTTTATAGCACCAGAAATAAGAACAGTTGGCCCAGATTCTCCTAGGAAACTGAGAAAGATAACACCAGAGCAAACCACCAGTCTCATCTTTGTTTAGCACTATTTCAGAATAGTAGTCTGTGTTGGGTAAGTTGATATTTTGACAAAAAAGTAAGCTGACTGTATAACCTTTGGGCTACGTCTCATTTAAGTATTGTGGGCAATGCTATTTTCTTTGTAATATATATCATGTTTGAGCCTTTTAGCCATGTAAAGAAAGCTAAACCAGTGTTTCTGGCAGTGGGGAATTCAATGGATGATAATTTTGATACAATTTTTAAATGAATCTTGCTATCTTAATCTTTTTCTACCCACGTTTCTTTCCCAGAGAACAGCTCTGTGGTATATTAGGATAGTTCTTTGTGGTTCCTGACAAATTCATTGTGCAGGTGTGAGTTCTCCTTTTTGTTTTAAGATTCAATGACTCTTTGCTGTATTGTAAATGTAAGATATATTCATTATATAATACTTGAGTGGAATGAAATTGTTCACTTTCAAGTTTACTGCAATAGTATATGACTGAGTCATATATCATATAAATAGTTTTATTTATATTTAACTACACTGCATACTGTGCTGTAAAAATAAAAATTATTTAAAAGATGCTTGTAAAACAAATATTTTTAATGTTGAAAAATACAAATGAACTTAAAAATTATTTGTAAAATATACATAATGTTTCCCAATTGGAATAAAATAAAAACTGCTCAAACAATAGTGCATTTTTAAGATTGATTAAGAATAAAGAAAATTCCAGAGGCCAGAATTAAAGGTTCTGAGCCCAAAAGATGATTGATCTAATGACATGAGGTGAAGAGTCACCAGATATTAACAACCATAAAGACGTTGCCTGGTCAGAATAGTGGTTTATGTCAGAAACACCCAGATAAAACCAGCTAAGAATGGGCCATATGAAAAGCTATTTCCTAAGCATATCCTGAGAAGGTAATCTCTGCTTATTTTCACATGTGCATGAAAAACTAAGATCTTGAAAGTTGGATTCCAAAGATAAATAAACACATCTAACAGGTGATAATAAAGAGACTCTGGCATAAATAAATAAAACCTGGGAGAGCACAGTCAAAGCCCATGTGCTCCTGTTCTTCGCTGAAGGTGTTGTTAGACAAAAATTAATTAAAAGAAAAGAGTACGCCTGCCATAAGCAGGAGCTACTATGCAGTAAGTCAAGTCATAATATTACTAAAATACTCTTTGGCTTTCAATTTCTTTATATACATATATATGTGAATATATAGTGAATATTGATTACATAAATTAGTGTGTTTCATTGTGGTATTTTTATCAATGTACATTGTGTACTTTGATCACATCCACCTACTGTCTGTTGTTTAAAAACTAAAAATCCCAGATATTCAATTTTACCAGTGAAGTCTCAGGAGTCAGATGCTATGGAGAAAGCCTCCTGCTGTCACAGAGATACAGAGAAAGCACCCAGCTGACCTTTCTACTCCATAGACCTCCCAGAATGAAAGAGCCTCTTCTTCTTCCCCATGCTGTCATAAGTCCTTCCTTTCTGTTTACTTAGCTTTATACCCTGTGGATCCCTTACTTGCTCTGCCTCTTGACCTAGGAGGGTTGATTTCACTTAGCTCTGAGATTAAAGGTGTATGCTTAGGCTGAGGCATACCACAAATAGCTGGTCCCAGTAAAGAGAATGCTCTAGGATCAAAGGCTGAGCCATACCAAAATTAATATAGCTTGCAATTACAGAGTTCACAATGTGATCTAATATTCTGCATCAACTGTCCTGTGACTTCTCTTCAACTGACTCTTATGATCGCCACAACTAATTTCCTTTTATGTTTGTGAATTTTAAAAACACCTATATTGTATATGTCATAGGAAATATACAATATATGTCTTCGTGGGTTATTTCAAGAGGATAATGTTACCATGTAAACATGGATAGACAGGGAATGTACTTCTTTATTGAAAGAAGACATCTTTCTCAGTCTGACTTATTTCACTTATCATGTTTCCTTATGTCTGTTTTTGTTCTTGTCTTGTTTTATTTGGTTTACATACAACACACTTATGTTCTTTATAGCTGAAGGTAACATCTTTAGCACTTATGACAAGTTTTGTTCTTGGTTATCTGCTAATGGGCATCTGAGTTGACTCTATATCTTAGCTGTTGTGAACGGAGGCACAATATATTTGGATGTATGGGTGTTTCTGTTGTATTTTCCTTTAGATTACTTAATGTACATACCAACGTGTTCTATCTGGGTCCACAACATTCCAATATGTAGGTTTTGAGGAAGTAATATAGTATTTTCTCTGGTTTCTGTATTTTATATACTATTGTTAGTATAGGTCTCTCAACTGATTCCTGGACTATCACCAACACTTGTTCTCTTTATGCTAGCCTTTTTCATAGGTTGTGGTAGATTTTAATGAAGTTTTGTTGTATTGCAGAACACGTAGCACTGAGAAGAAAATGAGAGAAAATGTTTGTCCCACTATACAGCAAAGTAATATCCAGAATAAACATTTTGTGTGTGTGGTGGGAAGTGGAATAAAAGCATTCCCTTGCTCCAAGTAGATAGCCAAATGATGATACATGTAAAGACAGCACTAACTGGCCTTAGTGGATTATTTTTAAAACTACACAAGAAGTTGAGAAGGGAGGGGAAAGTGGAGGAATTGATGGGAAAAATAGAGGGCTGATACATCCATATGTTTTTATATGCATGTATAAAGTTCTCTAGAACTGTTCTTTAAATCTCAAAAATAAACACACACACACACACACACACACACAACTCCAAGAATGCTCCAATAAACAAACAGACAAGTCTTTTTAAGAGACAGTACTCAAAAATTGTAAATACAATTAGCCAACAGATACATAGGAATAAGAGTTGAATAGTCTCAAACAATGAAGGAAATAATCCGCTGTGACTGCAGTGAATGAGGCTTCAAAATAAAAGTTCAAGAAAATTTCTTATGTGTAAACTGAGCAGATATTATACATTGTAGAAAGCCAATGTTAACACAGTAAATCTGAATTTAATTACAACTTCCATTGTTTGGGCTTATTACGGGGTTGATGGGATTCCCGTAATAAAACTGAAGGTGCCCTCATTCATTTAATGTCTTTCTTTTGAATTATTTTTTAACCAAGCTTACATTTTCCGTGTTCATTTTCTCATTATTATCTTCATTAATACCTCATGTATTGATTTTTCTTATAATTCATGTTTTCTCCAACTTTTTAGCTGGTATCAAGAGGTTTTTGTTGCTGCTGCTGTTGTTTGTTTCTCAGTATCTCATATGTATATATATTTATGTGTATGTAAGTATATTTACAGGTGTTACATCAATCATACCATTGTGCTAGAAACTTATTCTTTGCAATGAAGCAATTAAAAGAAATCATGCAGATTTTCTCCTTATAAACCTATTCTGATAAGATCTTAGCCAATGGGCTTCTACAAGAACAAGTATACTGGAGGTGAAGGTTGTGTAATGCATGAGTGAGGGAACTTATGGATGAAGCTCGAGGAGACTCAGTGTCCTTGGCATCAGCATGAGAATGATGAATGTTGGGGATAACAAAGTAGAATTCTAGTGCTTTAAACATCCAGCATGTGATACCAAGGAAAGATGGTCTCCATGCATAGTTTGTGGTACAAGAAGTACAAAACCTATGAGGAGTCTCCTAGTAGATCAGTAAAAAGGGAAAGACTCAAGGTTAGCACTAACATTCCTAATAATAAAGGCAGACATTGACTGGGTTGTCCAGAGTGTTTTAGGGCCACAGAAATTCAATGTCCCTTATTTTGACAAGATGAAACAAATTTCAGGTAGCACTTAACTAAGAATATATCCCAAATATATAGGAATCTCCCTTTAAAATAAGGGAAATAGAATGTAAAATTATGTATTATTACATATAATGGTAATCATTATAATGGTAATTTAAAAAGGAAACAGCAAAAGTACAAAAACATAAACCACAATAGAAAGGAGAAACAAAGAAAAGGAGAAAAGTAAAGGATGAAGGAAGAAGACACATGGTAAATCCTTGGAGAACATATAATAAATAAAAAGAGGTTCCCATTAAAGCACAGTCCATCTAACATCATAAATTAAACATATGTCTGTATATCTGACTATTGCTTACAGTAGGTATCTCAAATACAATTTATTAGAAGGACAAATTGTGGAAGAGGAATAAAAATACAGAAATATATAAAGGCAAGATAAAAAATACTCCCCTTAAGAAGCATTATTATGACCAACAAGAAATGTTATCTGGCATTAAAAGGAATTATTTACAATTAAGCTTTTGCAAATTAGAACAAGTATATTGCTGAAAATAAACGGTAAATTGCATAAAGCAACAACCCGAAGGTTGCAAAGAAATTTAAGCTTGTTAGCAATCTCTAACATCATTCCATTTATCTACAAGATATACTTAAATGTTAATAACCCATTACTATATTTGAGTCTGGTTGACTCCATTATTCCGAATAAAGGTTTTTTATTTCAAAAAGGGAGGTCTTTTATTTTCACAAATTGAAAAGAGCCTAGAGTCAATATGACCGAGCCACTAAGGCCCAAATATCTGCCTCTGAGTTAATGAGACTCAATGAGGAGATTGATGAGCTTCTGTGTCCTTTATCTTTTTTCCATTGTTTTCTTTCCAAGAAGTTCATTAACAAAGGAAGAAGGAAAGAAACAACAACAACAAAACAAAAAATACACAAACACACACACACACACACACACACACACACACACACACACACACACCAAAACCAAAATGAAGCATGGGCACGTGCAACAAGTCTTCACAGGATTTCCTCCCAGAGTAACCTCAGAAAGTGTGCATTATTACATTTCAATGCCCTCTTCTAACCCTCAAAGGCCTGACATTTCTTTATATTATTGTGTCGTTAAAATTATCACTCACACCTACTCTTTGATGCATAAAATCTTTTTGCTAGCACACATTTTCTATTGGTTAAATATTTTTGAAAGTAAATTTAATAATAAAAAGGATTTATATTACTTTAGAGAATAAATCTATATTGTTAATGCACATGAAAGTAGACATGAATGATATATGATCTAAACCCTGGGATACTTTCTCTTGCTATATTTAGTATCCTATGTTTCCAGAGAGTGGTCCTGTGACTTGCTATAACTTGATCCCTTACAAACAAAAGAGGGAAGAAAGTTGATAAAGCTCAATGATAAATGCGTAAGAATTAAGAGAAACTAGGAATACTCTGATGGAAAATGCTATTTCATTGCCTACAAGACCACTCTTTTCTGTCTTCAGTCTTCATGACTATTGCATTACATGGATTTCCTGGGATATCAGCTCATTATGGGCTGTCCAACAGCTTGTACCTTCAGGCCTTATAAGATGAATTGTTCACTATATTTTCAGGCTATGCAGAATAATGGTCTTTATGTATTAGTTAAAGGGTCTGGAGAAATAGTTCAGTAGTAAAAGACACTTACTGTTCTTGCAGAGGACCCAGATTCAACTCTAAACTATGGTAAAGTAGTTCATACTATCCATAACTCTAAGTCTTGGGGATCTAAAGCCCTCTTCTGACTTCTATGAGCATTTCTACACATCCATATATACAAGCAAAATATTCATACACAAAGAAAATAAATTAAAATAAATAATTATGAATTAATAGTTCATAGTGATATTGAATTCATGGAGAAAGAGATCAGACAACAGATATCTCTCTCTCCTCTTTCTCTCTCTCTCTCCTCTCTTTTTCTCTTTCTTCTGTTTGTCTCTTTATTTCTCTCTCTTTGTCTTTTTCTCTGTAACACAAAGGCAGTTGGTGGTCTGTAGACTTAAGATTTCCACAGCTAAAAAGTTGGATACCCTTTGACATTATGATAAAAATATCTCTTGCATTCTAAGAAACTAACTTTTGCTTTTTCTTACAGAAGAGGTTATCATGTACCTTGAGGTCACATAAGAAGATGAACTCTCACTGTTTATTCAGCCTGTTTAACCTACCTTTAGGAGAACAATACAACAACTGACCCATTCATCTTGGGTTTCCCATATAATCCATTTTAGAGCTTAAAATAATGCATATCTGCAATCCTAAATTATGGAATCTGTCATATACATGACCCAGAGTAATGCATGTGTGTTTGTACATTTGTTATAATAATCATTTGATCAAAAGAACAAATACGCTGAAGAAAGAGTGTTATAAAATGTATATCTTCCATAAATTCTGAACATTCTGATATTGCTTGACTGCAGTTGCTCATTTGTGAATTATGAAATAGGTTGATGTGCAGTCTTTCCCCCTAATCATATCGTGGTGACCCAAAAGGGAACGCTGAGTATGTGAGGGGGTCATCATGCCCATAATGCCCATTTTCAAAACACTTTTCAGTTTAATTTCCATGTCTTTCTCTTGAAGTCAAAAGGAAGATTCATCTGAAGGATGGAAAGTTCATGAACTTTCCAAAATCAAACAAAAAATGAGATAACGACACACACAGTCAATCAATTAAAATCTATTGAACAAGTTAAATCTATTAGACAAGGGCACAGCAGCCAGAGCAAGGAATGCTGAAGTCCCCCACTAAGTAGAATTTCCTATAGAAACAGGCCTCTGTGTTTCTTCTGTAGTCACAAAAAATGAACGTAGTGTACTCTGTGTCAGCAGACATTGGTGATCTGAGAAACTCAGAAGCTTTACATCAGTTCCAACAAAATTCAAATGTAAAATGCACTTCTGACTTTACTAATATATCCAATCTTCCCATGTCTCATAAAAGAAGTTAGACCATTTCCTCAGTTGACTCTCCCTAGATAAGAATTGCAACTCTTATAAACTTAATTCCTGCTTCTGGGACATTCATGTAGCACCTATCATCCTAGGAATGCAAGTCTCAGCTGTAACACTGCTGCAAACATTAGGTTCATTCACACAACTACCTGAGAATTTTGACAAAGAACCACATAGGTGTCTAGGAGATGACATTATTCAAGTGCGTAAAGTGAAATACTTACATGAGGAGCTAACGATCATGCCAAGAATATCTCATGCAACAGAGAAAGAAGAGCTTGCCTGAGCCAAGTACTTCACACATCATCTGTGATACAAATAAAGCATGCAAGTATTTAAGACAATGCACACTGCATTCAGCTTTGAGATAGTGTTATTATGCTATGCAAACCTAGCTAAATATAGCCTTCTGATTAAATTAAGATGCTGCATTCAGGTACACAAATTAATTAGTACATGAGCATTTCAACTTTCAATAGCCACCACACTAGTACTTTGGCTTGTGTTCCTAGGGCTCAGTTCTCTGATGGTGACTAATTGAATCCAAGTCAGTTAAGTTGCAGGTTAGTTTCATAGCAGAGCACTTGGATGAAAACTCAGAGCTTTAGACAGAAAGGTCCCTTTGGCATCCTGCCTTCTTCTATCACCAAGAGCCTATGTGGACACCGAAGATCACCCCACTCAAACCTCCCTTTCTTCATTACCTTTCAACTAGGTGCATTCTTTGTCATTTCTGCGATAATGGGAGGGAGAGATATAAAAGCTGAAAATGCAGGAATATCTCCCATAAAATACAACCTTACAAAAAGATTTTCAAGACATTTTTTCTCAACACTGTATTTCACAGTAACCCTGCAGCCAGTTATGGACAGTTGATTTTTCTGAGTTGAGGTTGTATTCCTATGAGAGTAGCAAGATGTCCTGCTTTACTAGTGGATAACTCCCTTATTCTGTGTTGCAATCAAACCTGACAATAATAAGTTAGTCGAGAAAGAATTTGTGTGAGTTCTTAGTCTATGTGGTCCCTCTCAGAAATGCCCAGAGTGTTGTTTCCATGGTGATAATAAACCACAAGGAGTCTGAAATCGATGTTAACTATCATAAGGACTATAGGGAAGATTCAGTGGCTAAGAATACTTGCTTCTCCACCATTAGGCCTGGAGTTGGAATGTTTCAAAACACCATGAAACTCCAAGTTCTGATGTTGTCTTCTGACATTTGTAGTCATTTCCCACATAATCAAATAAGTACAAGAATACCTATACAGAGACACATACAGAGACACAAGAAGACCCATACACAATATAAAATAATTGTTTTCAAAGCTAGAAGTGACATCATTTTAGTGTTATACTTATTTTTTATTTTTCTTTTCTTTTTGATATTATAATATAAATACATTTTTCCTCCCCTTTCCTGTCTCAAAAGTCTCCAATATACTACCCTTACTCTTTCAAATTCAAGGTCTTCCATTAGTATTGATTACCAGTACATGCAAATATGTATATGCATATATTTATGTAGTCCTAAATACAACCTGTTCAGTCTGAGCAATGTTACAAATATATGTGTTTTAATAAGGAGAGTAGGAGATAGAAAGATCGTAAGAGGCAGAGGACCAGGGAGTTTGCTGTGATATTGTGCCTCCTAGTAATATCAGAAGCTATATCCATAAAGTCTCAGCATGACTGCCCAAGCATGAGCTGAACAAGGTCAACAATATGCATCTGAAGCTAGATAGAGGAAAGCCCAAGGGCCCTCCACCCAACATGGAAGACTACTCACAACTAAGGAATGCAGAGAGTGGGAGAAACCATCTTCTCTAAGGGAAACACTGATTGGTTATTCAGGAAAATACATGTTTAAAAAATTAACTATGGGCTCAAAAGAAGGCTCAGTGGTTGAGAGCCTTTTTCTGTATCTGGGGAGGACTACAGAGACTTCTGTCTTGGCAGAAATGATCTATTGAGCTTTGTCTAGTTGAGCCATCCACAGCAAGGGCCAGGTGGCCTCCTTTTAGTGTGCATTGTTAACCTGGTTCCCTTCATCTTTACTTTCTATGACCTTTGAAGACTACCCTTCAAACACCGAGTCCCATTTTGCCATAACTACACTTTGTCTTTGGAAGATTTGTCCAGATTTTCTTGTTTGTGAAACAGGGTCATAGTTTGTTGCTCTGTCTGTTCTCAGATTTGTGATTCTCCCGTTTCTGTCACTTAGGGATGAAAGGCTTACTTCTATCTTCCCCCTCAAAAAAACAAAACAAAACAAAACAAAACAAAACAAAACAAAACAAAACTTGAGTTTGTCCAAATGTTTAAATGAATTATTATTTCTAGGCACCTAATTTTTAATTTCCTACAAGTATAATACATAATATATCTTATATCATATAGCTTATAATTATTGTTTCTAGGCACCTAATTTTTAATTCCCTAGGAGAACATTACTTAATATCTTATATCATATAGCCTAAAGGTATATAAATATATTATTTCGTGAGCCTGGAAGTAAAACACTCAAAGTCAAGGCACTTGCCCCATTTTCTATGACTTGCACAGCCATGACTGCACATCTTGTTGAATATCATGTGGCAGCCTACCTATAACAACCCTTTACTTTCTATAAATACAGATGAATTATGGACACAATAGACTATCCCATTCCACAATTAATTAAGCGTTTCTTCAGTGATTCCTATTGTTACTAATATCAAGTTCTGAGTTCACAGGATCAGTATGGATAAGGGATTGCATTCAGCCTTTTACACTGTGTAGATTGTGGTTCCAAAGAAACCTGTCTTGCGGAATCCAATCATGTCTGCATTTTCCTCACAGAGATTTGACAGGCACCTTAAATTTAACATGAGGGCATCTTTTTGTCCACCCTACTCTCTTTGCCAAGAATTTTCCTCCATTCACAGCAGCACCTTCCTTATATGTTTAAAAGCCTGGTCAGTTATGTATCTTGACTTTCTTTCCAACAAAGGAGAGTTTAAAATGCACTTCATGCTAATCTCCTTATTTCTTTCCTGTCTTCTGAGTGCTTTCATATAACTGTCTTGCCTCCAATTAAAAGACCCCTGAGTGGTGTTTATTTTCAAATAGTCCCATGAATAGTAGTAATATTAGGACAAAGTAAGGTGTTTTCAATCTCTGCTTAGTAAGTGGCCACCACACCTCCTCTCATTCAGAGGACAAGTGCTGTTACTTTGTAACACTGCAGGACAGGTAGAGTCCATGCATCCCATGGATGCATCCAAGCTTCTGCTATTCATTATATCTCATCTCTCCCTCTCCTTTTGGCCTTCTTCATTTGTCTTCCTGTCTCCTCATCCTCCCTTTAATTATTGTCCCTACTACTTGCTCCAAAACTCCCTAATGTCTTTATTTGCATTGGTTCTTCTTGGCAAAGGTTTCCATGAGAATCTTGCTGCACAGTGCACTGTTGTAAGTCTATTCCCATTCCAATTACATTTCCCTGCACTGTACACATGAGGATACATACACCAGCTATCACACTTCTTATTTGTGCTTTCTGGATTGCCCTCTTTAGAACAGGAATATGGAAAGTATGGGACGTTCTGTACCTGCTTGTTGGAAACTGCCTCACTTTGAGCAGAATTCTACACTAACAATCACTACCATCTTCACTGGGGGTATGCCTGGAAGCATAGGATGGCCAGAGGATTCTTGTTACAACCACAGGCTCCAATCCAACTGGAGGGTATGACTAACATTTACTTATCTTTAGTGAGTCTTCTAATCTCAAAATTCCATCCTCAAGATTCTTCTCATTTATATATGACCTACTCAGGAATCATTGAACCAAATTATGAAAGGAAGTCATTCCACATTTTGCTGTATCAGAGTATCCTGTGTCCTTGTCATGACACAAATAAGCCAGCCTCTATTTGCTGTAGTTTGGATCCCTTTCTTGTCACAAGTGATTGGAGAGTTTCAAGTGGTACTTTGAGCCATAGATATTGATTATCTTCATGAGCTTTTAAAAGCATATATGAAAAGTAGGTCTAGATTAAGTTCACACCAGAACACTGAAAGAAGAGCATACAAGCTGAAGGAAAACAACTGCAAGTCTCCTTTCTTTATCCTAAAGACAATATAAATGCTGTACATTCCTTGTGAGGCTCCTTTAGCACTTTTCCTCCAACCCCCATGCAGACATAATATTTAAAAACTGTAGTCTTTCTTCTGTCTTTACTTGCTTCAAATATTAAGATTTATCTCTCTGATATGAAAAGTATTTTTCTATAAACTCTGCAATGTTTTGGAAAGGGGAAAATATTTCTACAGTTTTATATTAATGGATGTTTATGGGCCTCATCTCTGGCAATCAACAGGCTCCCGAGATATCTACTCAGAGAGTTCAATTCAACAAGACAGACATTTTGTTTTACAATAAGCTAGATTATTTCACACATGATATGGATCTTGCGTTTAAATGTCAGCTAATTTCTCCACTCTGAGTACTGATCCTCATGAATTCATTTTTATTTCCCATTCAAAGCAAAATAGCATTGGATAAAACACCCCTGCAGAGCCACACTAAAAGAGTTTTTGAGCCTTTCATAGTTTCTTATATTATGAAAATCTCATTAATTATGGTAGATTATATAACTCAATTAAAAGGTTGGAAATAAAACTTTCTTCCTAAAATGCATCCAACTTTTCAAACTGAAGTCACATGTAGGGTAAAGGTGCTTTGGGGGAAGTAAAACACAATATATTCCATGGGAGATAAATGTGAAAGTCTTCTAATATCATGTATAAAAACAGGTTTTCTGATGAAATCTGGTTTGAAATATTAATCACAGCTAGGGGGATTTTTTTGAAGCTCCTTTTCCAACCATATGTAAAGTGACTTTTGACACCACAATAAAGAAAGAACAAAAATTACTTCTCTGTGATCTATTATTTTTCTGTCTCCAGGAGATGCGTTAGAATTCTCTCTGAACTCTTTGGAGACTGGGTAACTTCTGCCCCATTAGGTGAATCTTGAAGCAGTACAGATTTTGATTACTCAATATTATAGATACTAAACTTGAAGCAAAGTTGTTTATCTTTGAATGAAAAAATAATGCCCCTTTATACAAATTACTCTCTTTGATTTTTGCTTTCTTCTAAATTTCTATAGCGCCAAGGATCTGAGGCTATAGAACACTTAAGGCAAAAGATTAGAAAATACTCCAAGATTGACAGACAAAGCTATTGCAAGTCACAGAGAAAGCAAAGAGCATGGAGAACTAAGATGCCCATTCCTTTAAGAAAATATTGTGTTAGATTGGATATACATGGAAATGAATGTTCTAGAAGGGAATCTCAGCTTCTCGTTTGTAGACTTAGATGATAAGACCCATAGGGCAACTACATGTAGTCATATCATTAATATATATATATATATATATATTATGATAAGATGATAAGACCCATAGGGCAACTACATGTAATCATATCATATATATATATGCACACATGGGTTTGAAAAGTGACAATAGCTGTTTACTGAAAATCATATCACTCAGGCATTCAGTTAAGTAGACACGCAATTAAGAAACATCACTGCCGTGTGTTGGCAAGAGATGCTTTAGAGTCGAGAACAGAAGACAAGAGAAGACCATGGCTGAATTGCTGAGAATTTCCAAGCTGTAGAAGTTCAGTTCATCATTAGAAAACTGATCAGAGAGTTTACATCTTACCATTGTCTTAACATTCCTCTAGTCAGTCAACTTACCTTCATCCTTTTATTTCTGAATGGAGATCACATGTGCCACCTTCTGTATTCAGACCATAATGTTACTATGAAATTAACACAACAAAATTTTGTTTTTAAAACAGGCACTTCTATGCACATGGTACCTGTTGTGATCATAAAAAGTGAAAGAGCTATGAGAATCTCTTCTGACTGGGTGTTGGGGAAGTGGGCCCATGCCAAGGCATCCCTTCCCTCTGAGGACCCAGACACACTCCAGTACAGAGTTTATTTAGGGCATGGGAAGGGAAATTAAGAGGATAGCAGAGGCAGGGAAAAGCAGAGAGAAGGAGAGAGTAGAGAAGGAGGAGATGGCCATGACCACATGGAGAGAGGGGAAAAGGGAATAGGGAGAGAGGGGGAACAAAGGAGTAAGAGGCAAGGTAGAGAAGCAGGAGTAAGAGAGAGATGAGGGGGCAAGTGTAAGATCCGGAGAGCCGAGTCTTACGTCCAGGATGTCCCACACACAAAGACACAGAGAAGGGGATTGCTGCAATAAGCAAGAGGTTTAATGATCTAGTATACTGAGGTCATCCCACAATTCAGGCAGAGGTGACCATGAAGAACAAAAGAAAACAGTTTTTATACCCTTTCAGAATATAGGTTTTAGTTTACAGCATAAGTTGGTTATCTCTCATTGGTGGAGGCCATTGTTTTTTGTGTCCATTGTCCTTTGTGCCCCAGGTGAGGGGTGGTGAGAGACCTGCTGCTCAATTTGGGTATGACATTTCCTAGAACTGGGTGTTAGTCCCTGCAGTTGGGGCATCTCTTGGGGACAGATATTTATTCAGTAAATTATTTTGAAGCTCCCTGACTTTAAGCTTAATGGACATTCCTGGCTTCCTGGTATTTTTCTGAAGTGTCTCTATTTATTCAATTTTTACATTTCCCCCCTTTTACTTGGGAACATCTCAATCCTGAGATTATGAGTTATACTGCTATATCTCATCTTGGTTCACCTTCTGATATTGTTGACTTCACATCATAATCTGTATTGTACTGACACACTCTCTAATGAAGGCAACCAAGCGATTTAGAATGCAGGGGCCAAAGAAATAATAATTGGAGTATAATCAGAGATCCTAGAAGTGTAGAGACCAAAGTTGTGAACCAATGGGAGGAATTGAACCAGGTTTCAAAACAGCTTTTGCCTTGAGCTCTTTCTCTTTTCCTTTGTTCTAAACCCTCTCTAATCTTAGCTAAATTGTCTTTGACTCTTCCTGAGTGGTCCATGTAAAAACAACCTTCTTTTAGTGCAGCACACAGACCTCCTTCTTTAAGGAATAGCAGGTTTAATCCTCTCCTATTTTGAAGGACCACTTCTGAAAGGGAGGTCAGGAATTCTTGGAGGTCAGCTAAGGTCTTTTCTATTTTTTCTGTATCTAAATCAATGGCAGCTTTCAGCTCTCCATATGCCTTGTATTGTAAGGCCATAGCAGCTGATCCCATGGCTGCCCCTGCAGCTCCTAAACCCAATCCCAAAATGACTGCCAGGGTAATCCCCCAACTCTCTTTTGTGCCTTACTAAGTTTCCAGTCTCAGGACCCCAGTAATTCAGTACATCTTCATAGGGGTGGTATAGCAATTTAGGCACTGTCTGGACCAAATCACAAAAGTCATAGTGATTATTTAAAATCTCTAAACGTATGCAGGTTGTGATTCCTGAGGCACAGGCCCACCAGCTGTCTAAGTGCCAGAGGAGGTATCCGGTTGGATTCTCCATCAGAGGGTATGAAACATTACACAGATGTTGATGGGTTTGTGGGACCAGATCCACACAAAGGCCTTTTCCTGTAAGAGCTGACAGGGTTAGGTGGACTTGTTTCTAGTTCCACCTGCAATGGGAGGCTTCTAAAGCAATGGTAAGAGTACTAACACATGCAATACCTCATAGTAAGGGGGTGCCACATCATAACATAGCCAATACTTCCTAGTGATATCAGGGTTTGTAGCATTGTGTACTCTGAAGGCACTAGTCAGCATGTTAAGGAGAGAGTTGATAGTTAGGTCAGATTCTGGAGGCTGTGCCAGTAGGGCCTCTAGGGGGAGTATGGTGGCCCCTAACATAGTAGTTGGTGTGGTAGTTCTCATAGTGGGTTTAGGTTTAATCTGGGGAGGGGGCCGGGGAGGATCTGGAGGCAGATGAGGAGGACTCAAGGCTGAATTTGAGCCTAGCAGAATATAAGAGGTTTCTATCTTAAGTTTGATGGTGAAAATTAGCCCTTCATCATAATTGTCGAGATAGAATCTGATGTCCCACACGAATCCTTTTATCCAATTTGTAGCCCTTTTACCCTTCTCAGTGAAAGTAATACGAAATGGGTGACACTAACCTTGTCTACACTCTTCCACTAGGGGTAGCTTGTCCCAGCCAGCATGAATTCCCCCTCTCTGCTCCCTGTCTACAAGTGGCTAATTAACAGTTACTTTGATATAGTCCAAACTTGAACTAGTATTCCAAGATGCCTGTCTCGAAGTCTCACATCCCCAATTTTTGCAATAGAAATCAGGCCTACCCCCACACTTAGGATTGAGGGACCTATCCCGGTCGTAGCCAGGACAAACATAGAATTCTTATTTTCAGAGTACACTTCTCAAGTGGGCATTACAGCAACCTCCCCTTTCACCTCTCTGATGTACCCACTTATCTGACATGAAGGTCCAGGGAGCCTTTTGGAGATCTGAGTGTCCCTCCAGGTCCCAGCCTTTAGCTCCAACAGCTAGTTTGCAGATGTCAGGGAACAATTCTGGCCACCACAGATTGGGCATAGTAACCTTGGATGGGCTCCATACTATGACTCCTGCTTCTTTTATCACTATCCAGGTCAGGTTATGTGGCTGGTGAGGGCTGGCACTGGATGGGCTCAAGGGAAGGGAACTAAGATACAGTACCACAATCAATGGGAGTTCCATTTTTAACTATCTTGAGCTTCAGTGGGTTATCAGTAGTTTGTGTTCTCCAAGTGTGTAGTTTTGGTCCATCTGAGCTGGTTCAGTGTGTGATGTGTGGATCCATAATGTAAGTCTGTCTACTTTCACCACAGTTGGGGTGGTTAGCAGGACAAGGTACAGTCCTTTCCAGTGAGACTCAAGCATCTGGGCTCTGTGTTGTTATAAGCAGACTGCGTCTCCAACCTGGCACTGATCCAATGTCTCAGGGGTCCCTGGCTCATAGGTGGCTGCCAGCTGCGACCAAACTTCTTTCTGTACCACCTGCAGCCCTTTTAATCTGGCATACAAATCATTATTACTATGACAGGTAGGCTCAATAATGTTCCCTAGTAGAGTTAAGGCTGCTGGGGTCTCATATAGGATCTCAAAGGGAGTCAACCTGAAGTGGGCAGGGGTATTTCTAACCCTGAACAGGGCTAGAGGAAGGAGCACCACCCAGTTTGCACCAGTCTCTATGGTTAATTTTGTCAAGGCCTCTTTTATAGTTCTGTTAGCCCTCTTTACCTGTCCTGAGCTCTGAGGTCTATAAATGCAATGAAGTTTCCAATCAACCTCTAAATACTTGGCCACTCCTTGACTTACCTTGCCAAGGAAGGCAGGGCCATTATCAGATCTGATTACCTTGGGCACAACAAATCAGGGGAAATTTTCTTCTAGTATCTTCTTGACCACTATTGTTGCAATCTCTTGCTTGATAGGGGAAGCTTCTACCCATCATGAGAAGGTATCTATGAAAACTAGAAGATATTTGTAGCCATACTTACCTGGTTTTAGTAGACTTCACGGTCCCCTCGGTACCGTTTACCGGGTTTAATCTTGTTTCTGCAAGCATTTACCTTCTGACAGTGTACACAATTGTGAACCACCTGCTCTACCAGGTATTTTAGTCCTGGAATATGATACTTAGATCTCAAGGCAGTTTGTGTTAACTTGCTTACCCCTAGATGGGTCCATTGGTGCATTTGTTTTATCATTGTCTTTGCCTGTTCTCGTGGTTGTATTCTTTTACCCAGTGGGGTCACCCAGATCCCCTTTCTCTGATCAAAAAGATTTTCAGAAGAATGATTTAACATTAATTTCTGACAATAGCCAAGTGTATTCACATATACATACACACATCATGCACACTTACCCTTACAAATAGGTGCCCACACATAAGGAAACATGAGTACATACACATGAAAATGGACAAAGATTTATGTAAAGTAAATCTTGTAACTATCTTGTAAATATAATTACATCAGAATCATCATTATTTCTCCTGTGAGTGTTAACTTTGATTCATCC
>JADRCD010209397.1:0-26151 GCA_019843815.1 Montemys delectorum | reverse complement strand
TACCTCCAGGCACTTGAAATACATCACTAAACAACAATGGAATTAATCCAAGGCCCTTTAGACAGGAGAACGAGTGCCTTGGGGCAGGAGCCTGTCTCCATCTTCAATTCCAAAGACTAGGAAAAATAAATGTTTTATAGAAGGTATGATGGAATCATTAGTAGCTGTGAAAATAAAAGAAGCTGTAATCCAGAGGCCTGGTGTTTGGCGGCCTGTCCTGCAGGGTCAGTGAAGTAGGAGTCTGCTCTCTGCAGAAACGGCTGCCCTGGAGATCGTGAGTCAGGCCAGGCCTGAAGACAATAATGTGTGCCCTGCAGCAGGTTCATTTTTACCGCTGTCCGTGATTCCTGTGTTGAAACAGGAAGGCTCAGTCCAGAAAAATGCTAAGGAATCAAAACCAACTCTTTTATTACTCTTACATTTATAGCCAAGTCCTAGTCGATGCCCTTTCCCTTGGGCACCCTGACAGGCATTTTAATGATTTATTTTCTTTTTCACAACCAGAAGACAAATAAACTATTTTATCACCTTTTGGGTGGACTTGATGTCTTTCTCTTCATTTCATCACTCTCTAGGTCTATAAAATTCTCCTTACCTTTCCGTTTTTATAACTCAGGGGTAGGGATTCTGTTTACCTCATGCCTTATGTGTTGTTGCTTCTTCTTCTTGTTGTTGTTTTTTAACATGTATTTTTTTTTTCCTTCTTGGTTCTATAGCCCCAGCCTTTTTTGTTTTGTTTTGTTTTGCTTTTATGTGTGAACATGGTGGTTGAAGCTGGGGAAGATGGAAGTTATAAAACATCCCACGTTCACAGCATTGCAACAGGGATGGCAGAAAAAGGCCTTGAGTAAGAAAAAGCATTTTCAGTTTGAAACCCCACTCTTTAGAGGTACGAGAAGTCCATTTCCATAAGTTTGGGGTGATCAGTGATGACGTCATATTGGTTGAAGAAGAGAAGGACCTGTGACTGGGGTTCTCTATAAGGTTTCTTTCCTGGGATCTGTAAGGGAAGCCAATGGTTTGTGGGTTCCTGAAGCACTGTGGCTGCCCTTCCTGTTCTGAATTGCTCTGTCTTCAAAGCTCCCCGATCCACAGCTCCCAAGCCCGTTGTTTCTGTCTTCTTGGCTCACCTCTGCCTCATTTTACATACACTTCCTTATTTCAAGATTCCAACAGCAGGCTTTACAGTCAGATCAGCAGTCAGTAGCAAGAGCAGATCTTGACCACAGATATGGATTTGCGAAGGAGACCTTTGTCTGTTAGGATCTCAAGGCTGTGTTGATGTGTCACCTGTTAAATTCAGTATTACAATCTGGATAGCTGGTTTTGTAGGTCTCTGAACCAGACGTAAATGGTCTAGGATTCTCAGAGAGCTGGCCAGACATTACTTCTCAGTGTGACAGTGAGACGGTTTGTAATTAAGTAGCTGTCCCTCCCCAAGATGAGCACCATTCCATCCATTGAAGGTCCAAATAAAACAGAGGATAATGGAAAATTGGATTTCTCCTCCCTCTCCTTGGCCACAACGAGGCATCATTGTCTTGCCTGGTGACCCTTGTATTAATAGACGTTAGGCTCAAACTGGGAATTACACAGCCTTGGGCTGTCAGGCCTTTGAATTACACAACCAGATTCCCATGTCTTTATCTTGAAGATGGCTAATTTATATATGTGTATAAAATCCCTCTCCTGCATGTGTGTGGTTGGTTCTATTTCTCTAGAGACCCTGACTAAGATATTCATGAGAATAATTGGGCTTGATGGAGATGCTCCAATCTAAAGATGAGACTCATTTTGTACATTGCTGGGTGTTAAGAAGATGTGGTGCTTGCCACTTATCTATAACATTTATCCAAACTAATCTCTGTCTGGTGAAGTCTTGGCCATTCTGAACTTACTTGTTCATTCTATGAACCAAAGTGTATAACTTTACATTTTAGCCTGGTGCTGAATTCATCTTGATGCCAAGGCTTTTTTATAGATCTTGATTCCTGGGTGTAGCATGTTGGCTGCCCTTCCTGGCATGATGGCATCATTAGGCTGAGATGAAGAAGTCTTCTTATTATTTCTCAAGTAGTCGATAAAAATGTTAAGCAGAATAAATAAAGACAAGGTTCTACCTCTTGTGCTGGGCAGCTAGTGTTGAGGCTTGTCGGTTAAAAACATTATTCAGCAGCTCACAATTTGCCACTCCTTTCCTAAAGATTCAAATGTTATATAGTGCCTGTTAAAAATCTAGGTCCTGCGGGAAACTGCACTGATGTAATAGCTTGGAACCTTGTTGTGATGGAAAGGCAATTAGTCAGGCAATATTTTACTTTAATTTACTGTCTTGTGTCTTATCAATCTCTACTTCCTTTTGTGTTTGTTCACAAACCAACTGCTTTTTGACATGCACCTTTATTTATTAATTCAGAAAAATGTTGGTTTGCAGATCTTCAGTATTATACATAGTACTCAATATATAAGTATTCAATATAAGACATGGTGCTTGCCTTCCAAGTGTTACAGTTAAGAGAAAGGAAAGATATAATTATAATAGTCTATTGGTAAAAATACACAAGTGTTTATTTGTGTGACTTATACAATAAAGATGGAGTTTTATAAATAATATAGTAAATATATTGCCTAGTAAGTCAGTGTCTTAGACAACAAGCAACTGCCTAGAAATCTCAAAGGTCAGGGCAGGCACTGTTCATTACAGAGTAAGGACCTGTCATAAGTATGGGGAAGGGAAAAGAGGCATTTGAGGAAATGTATGAAGCCTTCTTTAGTCAGCTGCTTGGAGACTGGACTCTAGACTTGGCCTGATATCTCCTATAGCTCCTGATCATCTGACTTGTGTCTTTACTTGATCACATTATCTGCCAAGCTTCTTGCCCTTTTCTCAACCATCTATAGTCCTCCAAATTACATCTGGTTTATCATTTTGGTTATGTAGTCCTGGTAAAAAGAAGTTGGCAGGCAGTTCACAGGACCTCTCTGGTGGTTGCCTACATGACAGCCATCCCATGGATTGAACAGAAAGTAGTGGGACAAGGACCATAAAGGACCTTACAGGCAGCCCCATAGACACACATGTAACACACTTTGAAATCAGAATAACACTTAGTATTTAAATCTTCGATAAGTACATGCAGAAAATGCCTTTCCTGTTATACTACCACTGGCTTCTAACATGTAACATCCAGCCATCTTTACCTTGCATGTCTTGTGTGCTTTTATCCTGGGTGAGTTGTCTGCAGATTTGAAGTGGATCATACCAGCTGCATGCAAGTTTTACAGAGCATGAAAGATGGTGTATCAGTCACTACCTTAGGCACAGCGGGTTTTGTAGTTGAAGGTGGAATTCTCAACAGCGGTCTAAAGAGAAATACCCTCAAAGCCTTGAGCTGAGTGGGTCCGTCCAGGACCAAGAGAGCAAACCTGGGCACCCAATGGCCACCGTCTTCAACCACATTCTCTTCTGCTTCTCTTTTGTGGCATGAAACTCTTTCATATTTTCACTGTTGGCTTTCTATTCCTATCAGCTGGCAAGGCAGTTGGCTAAGTTGCTCATTCGCAAAGATGCTTAGGATTCTGCTTCCAGTGTCCTGGCAGTGATGAGAGATGCTTATTGTATTCAGTTGCTCAAGGTCTTCTTCCATCTGGCTGGTTCCTCCTGTCTATTCCCCTACTCCTTTTGTTTGGAGCTAGGTGTCTTCCCTTTTGTAAAGAAAATGAATGTAAATTATCAGGGGCAGTGAAACACCGGATGCTTTGCCCTGAGATCTGCTAGCTTGGGAGGAGATGGTGCACCCTCTGCGAGCAGATGGCATGCCTGCCCGCACTTCACTCTCCAGGGAACTTCCTCAGTTCTTTGGGTTGAGGGTGGCTCAGCTGAATGTGCCACACCTAACAAAGAGCTCATGCAAGGTCTTCTTCTTACACAGCCTGGACTGTCTCCTTGCTTCCAGAGTGTTCTTACAATGGACAGTGAGAACCCTGGAGGACAGGTAGCACTGGCTAAGTGCTTACTATTAACCAGGCATTGTGCAAAACACTGTCATCTTCTCTCTTCACTCCTTGAATTTGTTTCTCACTAGAGACCTGAAATATAACTTAGATCATTGTACTGAGGATAGAGAGGAATTTGAGATGTTAAGAAGCTAGCAGTTTCTAAATGAACATCAATCCTAAATTCAGGATCTGAACAACATATTCCAGACTCTGGTTAAATCCAGAACACATTTATCCTCCTAAGTAGCTTGGTAAGTTCAGTAAGGCTGGATATTTAATTCTTAGGCTTCTCTTCCCTTCCTTCTTTCCTTCTTCCATTAATGTCAGGGCCTTAATATTAATTTTTCATCTTTTGGAAAAAACCCTACATTTCAAGGACAGTATCTTATCACCCCTGGACATTCATCACTGGAGGTCAGCGCCAATCTAAGTAAAAGTGAGTTTCTTTCTCTTTACTCTGGCCTCCCCTGTTGGGAGGCTAAGCAGTGATCCTGGCCCTGGTCTTGGCCCTGTCCCTGGCCCTCCAATGCAGTCCCATGCACAGAGACTGGGTCAGAATCAGAGAAGGCTTTCCCCGGCAGTCCTAGACAGACACTGGCCGCTAGCTCACCTTGCGTTTGAAATTTTACTTTCCGTTAAACATCAGAAATACCATTCTTTCTGGTCCTAACACATTGTCAATATGATCTTCTCAGCCTGATGACTGTTTTATAGCTCCTGGAAGCCTGTTGCTCTTCTTTCTCAACCATGGTACGTTCCTGTGCTTATTCTAGTCAGTAGGTCTTCTCAATAAATCCATCAAAGGCTGGGCCAGTCTGCACAAAGCACGCCTCCCACCTTCCTGGGAGGATTGAAGTGCAGTCTTTAGAGCTTGCCTGGATGGAAATTACTTCTCTTTATTAGGTGAAGCATGAACGTATACATCTGTGCGTTCCATTCACGTACGGCTACTGCCATGGTAGGTAGATTACATATTATTTCTTCGCGAGCTAATTAGTAGTTTTCCAAGTTTGGGAGTGAGGAAGAATAGCTTAGGCTGTACACAGTGATGTAAGGATCATTGACCTGTGGCAAGTAGGGATAGAAGTGCATTCTGGGAGCCCCACTTTCCTGTCCATAGTGATGCTTAAGTGCCAGCTATTTTGGAAGAATGGAAAAGGGCAGTCTGTGAATTGAGTTGCCAGGGTGGTGATCCAAGAGGCTTGTATTCTCCCCCACAATTACAGGTCTTTGACAGACATCAGAAATCTTCGCAGTGATGCAGATGGGTTTTAGCAGAAGCGTAAGATATTTTACCTCTCAGACCAAGTCCTTTCATTTCAGTAACTCTTAGCAGCTAATTAGCAATGCAGATAACTGTTGTAATATCTGGATTTTTTTTTTTTATGTTGGGTGAATTGCTTGTGAAGTCTACAGAGCTGTGTGATTTATTAAGTAGATTTTATATTTCTAACAGGGAGGATTAAAAAGACAAGCTCTACTGCTCTGATCAGCACATATGCCACTGATGTAATTGTTTCTCCAGATTTTTAACTGGGGTGTATTTCTGTTAGTGGGCTAGGCCAGCTCCTGATTTGTTTTTGTTTTTGTTTTTTTAAACCACACGTTCTGGAGATCCAGGCATTAATCAGTTTGCAGAGAGCTGCCAATTCCTATCTTCCAGTCTCTTGCCATCAGCAAAATCTCGAACTAAGCCTGACTCTTCTATCTAAGCCTATCTTCTATCCTGAGGGGGTGTACTATCTTGGGGGTGCAGCTCTTCCAGACCGTCAACTCCAGCATCGCTTGCTTTCTCCAGCTTTTCTGAATTAAGAGAAAACACCTCCACTGTTTCACAATTCTTTTTGTTACTAGATAATTCACAAAACTGGTAGGAAAAATTTCAGCATTGAGTTCAGACATAAACTGCTACATCTTCAGTAGAAACTTGCCACAAAATTTTATCACCTTTATTTATTTTCCCTGACAATGAGAAAAGGGAAGGAGATTTGTGTGCTGGGAAATCTGCTTCTCGCTGACTGGAGAGGAGGCGGCTTCAGCTTTGCCTAACTTCTCTCCAGAAGATTTAATCAGTATGTGCCGTCAAGAAAGAAGGATGTTCTTGCTTCCTGAAGACGCTTTGTCTGAAATGATAAACACAGTTAAGGTGACAGCAGGCCTGCATGCAAAGTGAGGGAACCCTTGTTTATGACTGGAATGCACAAAGACAGATTTACCAGGGACTTAGTGCCTTCTTTTTCCACCTCCCTAAACTTCCTGATTTAGCAGCCGGTGCTGGGGCTGAAACCTGGCAACTCTGCTGTTCTACATGGAAAACTAGCCAAGTGGAGGGATTCCTCACTTCTGGGTCCTTCTAGGTAGTAACTCTTTGGCACCAGTAGGACTCCAGGCATGCCTCAATTCTTTATATTTCCTAACACATGCAGCCTTTCCTCAAGGTGGTTGTTGGTGGTGGTTGTGTGTGTCTTTTATTTCGTCCTCTTGTCTTAGTATATCAGAGAACTCTAATGGAACCAAACCAAAAACAAACCAAAACAAACCCAAACAACAAAACAACAACTCAACAGTTGAAATGTGAATGAGTCTGAGACTCTCTTGTTAGCAACCTTGGTTTATTTGCAGTAAGAGGTTTAGCTTGAAGCTCTGTTCTCCGGCTCAGGGGCTGCCTGGCTGTGCTGCTGCTGTCTTCAGAGCCACCTGTCTCTCTGGAAACTGTTTCTGACAGAACGATAGAATTGGGACTTGGGGGAAGGAGACCTGTCCCTGGATTTTCAAACATGATGGAATGTTTCTTAGTTGCCCAACGAATGTGGCTCTTTAAAGGCTTGTCAACTGACCTCGTTTGCCCTATGGTCTTGGACTAGGCTGTGAACCTTCCTGGTTCTGCCTTTTTGTCTGTATATGGCTGAGACTGGATTAAATCCATGGGTCTGCAAATGATTTAAGCTATAGAACTCTTGACCTATGTGAAATATTCTAGAGGAAAAGTTAGCCATTCCACTCTTACCTCAGTGGAATTAAAGGGCTGTGAGTAAAGGCCTTCCTCAAAATGCTTCATCTGGAGAGGCCTGTGGAGGCCCCTCCCTCCCAGCTACTGTCAGAGTGAGTTGGGGACAGGAAGTTGTACTCGGCTGAGGCTTATATATGCAAAATTTCACCCCAGTTCATGCCAAGTCCTGGAAACAGAGTTCCTAACCAGTTTTAGGTCAGCCAGCCTCAAGTGCCTATGAGGCACCAATAGCCTTTCCCTCCTATAATGGCCATGGTAAGCAAACAGACTGTTAGTGTCATAGTCGCTCTGTGACCTTAGACCCTGTGCTGTTAGTGTTGTGCAGTGTCACCTACACCGGCTTCCAGCCTCCTGATTGCTGTCCATTTCCATCTCCTCAACTCCAGTCCTCATACATTGATTGCCATGTGAGCACCATGATGCCTTTCTTTGGGTCAGTTCTGTTCATGGCAGTCTCCTTTATTATTGCTTAAAAGACCAAAACTCAACCCACAATTTTCCATGGTAATTTAAGGTTCTGTCAAACCCTTCTGTCACCTGGGTAGCACACAGTCCAGTTTCACTGGCATTTTCTCCTGTTCTCTGCCTTCAAGCCTGTGGCCATGCTTTTCTCCCATCCTCTCTTCCCCTTAATACATGAACACTCATACACACACCACAGAGAGATAGAGAGAGACAGAGACAGAGAGACATCTGAATGTATGCTTAGTTGTTGCATAATTACATCTATTTAGGGTGCATGGTGTGCTACTTGAGTATTTGTACACAGCGAATCAAGTAATCTGCATGGTCAGTCAATGTAAATCCAACTTTCCCTATTAGCTATTTTCAAGAATGTAGCTAGTTGCTGTCAACCATAATAACTGTGCCATTTAGGAGGTGTTCCTTTTCCCTAACTCCGCCTCATTCCCATTTCCTGTTTCTCCTCCCTCCCCTCTCCTCCAGGCCCGCCTCACTACTGGTAACCACTGATTTACTCTCACTCAATTCTATGAGAATAATATTTTTTTCAGAAGGTACCATTTAAACAATGTACACATTTATTGGGAGCTATGTTATATTTTAATACATGGATACACTGTTTAATGTTTAAATCCAATTAAATTTTTGTTGATTCAAACATTTATATATTATCAGTAAAATACTCAAAATCCTCCTTGTAGCTTTTCAGAAATGTGCATTATATTATTACCACCAGCAGTCACTCTACTTGAACTAGAGCAACACTATTATTTCTCCCATCTCATTCTGACACATCACCGTTGGCTAGTCTTTCTTTGCCCCTCCATAACCATCCATAGTTTTAGCTTCTACATATTTAATGAGAGGGTGTGTCATTTGTCTTCTTGTCCCTGCCTTGCTATTCTCTAAGTTCATCCATGATGCCCCAAATAGCAGTATTTCTTTTTTTCATGGCTGGATAGTATTCTGCTATATAGTCATCACTGTTTCTTTATCCATTTGTCTGCTATGGACCCTTATGTTCAGTTTCTAATCTTTGTTTTTATCAATAGGGTTTCTTTTGTCCATCTTGCTCACTCTTCCATGTAGAGTCTGTTCATTCTTTCACCACCTTCTGAGTCCTGTGTATCAAGGCAGGTGACAGAATAGAGCAGTAGTCATAACCCCAGAATTCTACCTTGTAACAAGATTCATTTTGCTAAGAAATAGGCTAGTAATAACATCTCCCTTGCTACCTTCCTCTCCTTGATCAATCTATATCATGTGTAGGTTTGTTGAAGATTCTCGAATTTGAGGAATTGTTCCAGCCTGAGTGTAGCATCAGAAAAATGATTCGCTGCCTACTTCAGAAGAACCTATACTGGGAGAAGCAATTCTCCATTGACCCAATAGCAGACTTTATTGTGTTTGTCATTAGTATTCGTACATGACCTTCAATCACTGAATTCAAATCACTTCAGGGCATGAATCATATCTTATCTACAGTTTCTAGTTCCTTCTATATATACTATATATATACCATATATATAATATACCATATTATATAGTATGTATATAATATTACATATCTTCACATACTATATACCATAGCTTATCTACAGTTTTGAGTTCCTTCTATATATACTACATATAGTATATATAGAACAGAATAATATTATATACAGTATATATACTACATATAGTATATATTATATACTATGCCATGTTATAAGCTATATTATACAGTACATATACTATATACTATATAGTATCTATATACATAGTATATAGTATACCTAATATCTATATACATAGCATATATATACTATAGAGTATATACTATATACTTTATTATATATAATATGTAATATATTATATACTATATAGTATAATTTATTATACTATATACTTTATTATATATAATGACGTATTATATATAATAATATTTACTATATACTGTATAATAATATGTAATTATAGCACATGCTATATAATATATAGTAGATATTTATGAATGTTTATTAAAAGAATAAGAGAGAAAAATGTCTTAGTAAATAAAGGTGCCTGCCAACAAGCCTCACACATGTGTATGCATACACACACACACACACACACACACACACAAATAAGTAAATATAAAATTTTTTAAAAATTGAAAGAATAAATGTATAAAAGAAAAAGCAATATATGTGTATGTAAGCATGAATGATATATGTATACACATAAATATGCTGCTCAGGGAAATTTTACTTTTAAAAGTTGTATTCAGTTACTGCTTTTTTCACCAATAAAAACTCTAAAGATAAACTTGGAAGGATGGTGTCAGAGCACAACACTTCAAATCCAGCACAAGTATAATTACCCACACCAGAGGACTCCAATAGCATTCATGGTGTGATGGTTTGAATAAGAATGCCTGCCACGGACTTATAGATTTGAGTGCTTAGTCACCAAGGAGTGGCTCTATTAGAAGGTGTGGCCTTAATGGAAAGAGCGTGTCACTGTGGGTGAGCTTTGAGATTTCAAATGCTCAAGCCAGGCAATCTCTCTCTCTCTCTCTCCCTCTCTCTCCTTGCTGCCTGCTGTAGAACTCTCTCCAGCACCATGTCTACTTGCATGAATGAACTAGACCCCTGAATTTAAACAAGCCCCAGTTACATGTTTTCTTTTAGAAGAATTACCATGGTTATGGCATGTCTTCACAGCAACAGAAATCCTAATTATGACACATGGAGTCATCAGTGTCTCACCACCAAGAATCTGCAAATCCCGACTGCTTTCTTAGATGGGTTCATTTCCTTTTCAGTACCAAGGATAGAATCTAGGGTCTCAGCAGTGCCAGCTTCACATCCATGTCCCTCTTCCCAAGGGGCCAGAGAGCCTAGACCCCATAAGGAACTTTGAAACAGTTCTTAGCCTTCCTCCATGCAATCTCTTGCTCAGAGGTGTAGAATCCTAGCACTAAGTGTTGCCCTGGTTTATATCCTGCTGTCTACCACACATTTCATGCCTCATTAAGGGATTAAATTTCCCGAGCCTCTGGGATTCCTCTTGACGGATTTCATAACTAGTGCGATCGTTGGTTGACAGTGGCGGCTGTGGCTGTTGTTTTCCTGCTTAGACATCAGCTTGGTACGTTCACACCCTCGACCTCAATTTCTTTGCAAACTTTTACTGTTTTGAGTTAATGTTAAAAAACGAGATAATTGTTGCCTCGGTATCTATATGGAACACTGGGCATGTGGTTTAGTGTACTCTTTGGTCCTTGTCAGGCCTCATTGGAGCACAGTGCATGAAATCCATGTCCTGATGCATGCATTTGTTCTGTAAAGAGCTCCTTAAAAGAAAATGTGACTTTCCTTTCACACCTCATTTCTTCCTTCTACAAACATTCGGACCTTTGTTCCATGCCAGGTCCATTGCTGGGATGAAAGGGGTGTAGAGGCCTCACTACTGCAGACTGTCTCTCCTTCCACATCTTTTCTTCTTCCCACTGAAGTAACTGGTGATGTACCCTAGAAGCACTGTATGGGTTCCTGTGGTATTCTGGAATTAACAGCAAGTACTCCTCCTGACTCCCCCCCAACCCCCTGCCCCCTATCCTCATCAGTGGATTGAAACCATCAAGGAAATAACATTAAGTGAAACCATCAAGTGAAGTCATCAAGGAGAATAACAAGGTTCTAAAGCTCCGTGTAGGGATATCTCCTATATCTCTCTGTAGCTTGGCAAACAGTAGAAATGATTGCCATCTGCTGACTCACGCACAGAGCAGAGAGCTTCCGGCCAGCCTGGCCTCCTGTGGGCTGGAGACAAGTCTCTGATTAGGACAGTTTCAGTGACTTCTGGACCCCCTTTAGACTTTGCTTAATCCTTCTCACTTCACTGAGCTATGTATGGTTTTGCTTAGAGTTTAGGGGGAATTACAGTACCAGGCTTGAGGGGAGGGCAAACACTGGGGAGTGGGACTTCAAACTGATGTTCTTCCTTTGTCAGTGTGAGGTTGACAGAGAAAAAGGCAAATGACATCAGCGGCCAGGTGTCAGTATAAAGCGACTGATTTGGAAAATAGTTCCTTTGAGACCTGTTTGGGTGAGAATCATTGAGATCACAAAAAGGAAGCAGCTGGTAAATTCTGGAAACCTTTTTATATAAGCCCAGACTTTGAATAATGCACTAAATGGTGTGTATTGCATGTGTTTAAATATTTATGTACAAATGGCTCATTTTTTAGCCTGCTGTGCCACAGCCCTACAACTTGACACAATTGTTTTTAATTCCCATTGTCTAAATAAATGCTAGAAGGTATTGTACAAAAGACATAGAATCATGTTAAACAAACAAAGAAAACAGACCAGATCATTACAAACCAAACTGCTCATCACAGCAGACTAGACTACAGGATTTCGAAGCTGTGTTATGAGTAATTAAAATAGAGAGTTGTGGATCTGGACCTGAGTTGAAATTCTCTCTTTACTCACTAGCTTTGTAACCTTGGGCAAGTCGCTATCCGCTCTCTGAACTTCAGATTCCTCATGTGTGAACTACGGATAATGATAGCTCCCCCTTACTGTGCTGTGATAATTACATGAATTCCTTGTGTTAGGTGTCTGACCCTCACAGAGCCTAGCTTAAAATGGAAGTTATTCTACATGAGCTGAGTAGAACCAATCACTAAAATATCACAGAGTAAGATCTGGGAGAGGCAGGCACTTGGTTTTAGGAGACAATACCACAGCTGTGGATACAATGGTGTCCGGCACACAGTAGTTGTCTGCTAAATATTGCTTTATTAATATTTATAATATTACAGTATAATTTTGATGATTATGTTAATAATACAGCATTAATATCTGAATAAATATGTATAGAACAACTACAGGCATGAATTAGATTGTTCTATGAAATGAACTAAAATGTGTATTTCAAACAACGGAACAGAAGGGACTGTTTGAAGCAGGCAAAGGTAGAACTTTGAAACTTCTAGCCTGGAAATCTGTCTCTTTTCTCACTGAGGTGTAGGCATTGGTTCCACTGTGTTCCCTAGGAGTAGATGATCTAGGGATGTCTTGCCCTGGGGCTATGTTTTCCTGGGGACAGCATTCCAGTTCCTGTCTGTGAAGCAGAGATCCAGGAGGAGGGCAATAGGCCCACAGTGAAATCACTGCCTACAGTCACTGCTTTCTCTCGCTTCCTTCTGGGCCTTGAGTTTCATACCCCATGCATGGTAGAGAGTAGAGGCTGGTTCTGGAGTCTGACTGGTGTCCTCAGAACTATCAGCTCACTGTGGATCTGTGAGCAGACCCTACCTGTGTCTCCTCTAAGCCCCCTTGTGCTGCTGCGGACAGGTTGGATTGACCCCCTGTGTACCTTACCTTCTTCCCTCCTTACTCCAAACCTTTGTACTGAGGCAGGGAAAGGAATGGACATTCTCTACCTATTCCCAGCCCAAAGTCAGTGCTCAGATAAGATGTGATGAGCAAATGCTGTCTTTGCAGGAAGACCTACCAATGTGCCAAAGAAAGGAATGCAGTTCTGGGACCTCCTAGCTATAGGATTGTGTAAATCACTCAACACTGATAAAGTTCAAGTTATGAAATTCAGTAATTTCCATTTTGTACCACAGCTAATTAGCCTAAGGAGAATGGTGACAGAGGATGCATTCCCAAACTTTTCACGAGGTAATCCTGGATGGCTGGCTCCAGACAGTCTTATATGTAGTCACTTCTAAGACGCTGCATGCCAGGAACTAGCATTTAGTGAGTTATTCTCTCTTAGACATTATTCTAGGTGCTTGGGGAAGAAAATTAACCCACTCACTTGAGATCACTATTTTTTTTTTTTTTTTTTACTATTGTAGCATCTTTACAAGGAGGAAATTAAAGGCACAGTAACTTGGCCAATGTTATACCCTCACGCTGAGGGATGGCTGAAGTGACGGAAACCTATCGAATTTGTTCACCAAGCTGAGGCCCTTTCACCCTTACTATGTGTGTCCAAAGGACCACTGCATCTTTTATCCTTTAGAGCAGGTTTTGGATGTGGAGTCTGTTTGCTGAGGGTCCAGGTAAGGGATTTCAGGCCTCCTCCTCTTGCCTGCAGAAGTGGACCTCAGAACTTCAGTTATGGCGAGAGGAGATATTGTGCTATTTCCAGTCTTTCAAGGAGTGAACGATAAATCACTCTTCTATGCCATGATCAGTATGGCTCAATCCTGAAAAGCCTGACTGGGGTGATGAAAGAATGAGGAAGGACAGACAGACAGACAGGAAAGCTGGGCATAGGAGGGTGGTGCTCACTCTGACCGAGGGCACTAAGCACAGCATCCCAAACCTTGGACGTTTGGTATGTATAGCAGAGGGCAGGTTAGTTGGCCTTGGTAGGAGGTCTTTGTTAACAAGCTAAATCTGCTCCCATTACCTCCACTGCCTCTCAGCATCTTGGGTTCTGCACTTGCTAATTTTTACATTCGTTGGCCAATGAAACACTTGTGGTTGGACCACAGGAAGGCTTTGCCAACTTGCTGAGGTCTGAGGGATTGGTCCTTATCAGAAATTCACATTCAACTCAGGATGTCATCTACTTTATACATTTGCTTGGGGCTACCTCCACTCCCTACACTTTTAGGAATATTGAAACAACATGGGCCAATGAATATATAAAACAGTTGTTTTGCCTTTGTCCATATAACATGATAATGTGATCACTTCGTTATCTTTTTGTGGATAAATAGTTTTCATGGCAATTATGCTTCCAGCCTTACAGTGTACAATAATTATCTTTTCTATACACTTTAGATGAGTCCCTCTAAACATAAAATGGGTTTGGAGTGAGAACTAGACAGAAATGGATGTTGGAAATGGAAACATTAGTGTGTTTGGGTCTGTAGCAAAGAAGGATCTGGTGCTCAGGGTCAGCATCAGTGAGCTGGCATGGTGTCACCCTCCTGTTCTGAAAGAAGGTGGTACTTCTTAGTGGTTTCTCATCCTTCTGTGCATACCAAATGCTTTTATTTCACACAGCTGTGAATGGCTCTCACTGAATCCAGGGGATGCTACCAACCAACTTTCAAAATGCAGTGAGGATGCCTTTACACCACTACCAAGTGACACACTCTGAAGCCAAACAAAGATGCTGGGTTTGTTTGTTTGTTTGTTTGTTTGTTTGTTTGAGACAGGGTTTCTCTGTGTAGCCCTGGCTGTCCTGGAACTCACTCTGTAGACCAGGCTGGCCCTTTGAACTCAGAACGCCTGCCTCTGCCTCCCAAGTGCTGGGATTAAAGGCGTGCGCCACCACCGCCCAGCTGAAGATGCTGTTTTGCATTAACCTCTGTTTGGATTTTTTTTTTTTTAATGTACGTATGTATACACACAAAAGGCTGTGTGGAGGCCAGAGGACAAGAAAGGACATCTACCTCCTTCAAAACAAGATCTCTCATTGGCCTGAATCTTATGGAGTGGACTAGATGCTGCCTGGCTAGTGAGCTCCAGGGATCTTCCTGTTTGTGTCTGCTCAGCTCTAGCATTGTAGGCCTTCACTACCATGCCTGGCAGCTTTTATATGGATACAGGGCATGGAGCTCAGGTCCTGCTCTCTCACCCCCTTAAGCACCAGACCACTAGAAGGAGGTGCCGTGTTTAATTGTACGATAGGTTGGTGTCTTAGTCAGGGTTTCTATTCCTGCACAAACATCATGACCGTGAAGCAAGTTGGGGAGGAAAGGGTTTATTTGGCTTACACTTTCACATGGCTGTTGATCACCAGAGGAAGTCAGGACTGGAATTCAAGCAGGTCAGGAAGCAGGAGCTGATGCAGAGGCCATGGAGGGATGTTTCTTACTGGCTTGCTTCTCCTGGCTTGCTCAGCTTGCTCTCTTATAGAACTCAAGACTTCCAGCCCAGAGATGGCACCACCCACAAGGGGCCCTACCCCCTTGGTCACTAATTGAGAAAATGCCCCACAGCTGGATCTCATGGAGGCACTTCCCCAACTGAAGCTCTCTTCTCTGTGATAACTGCAGCCTGTGTCAAGTTGACACACAAAACTAGCCAGTACAGTTGGTAACTGGGAATTGTCAGGCCAGTTCCACCATTCATTCTGTTTGTATTTTTTAATAAGCCGTATGTACTCATGGATGGAAAAACCAGACTACTGAGGAGTACACTCTGAGGACTCTTCTTGTTACTTCTGCCCTCTCATTATTCATTTCTTTAACCATCACACTAGCTACAAACCTTCACATCTGTTAATTTTCCATATATGCTTATTGTATGTATTTACGTACATACAAGTAGACACATGCAATGGTTTCTATCTCATTGTTCTAAAATCCGAGAGGTGACATGATGTTTGTGTGTGTGTGTGTGTGGGGGGGGTTATGTGTGTGTGTGCATGTATGCATATGCATTTATTTTAATTTATTTAATTTATTTTAATTTTAATTTATTTTTCCAATCATTTGGTGTCACAGACAGTGGTGTATTGAATATCATGGGAGGATATCACTGTACATGAATGCAGGAAGGAATTTCCAGAATTAGATTTGGGGTCAAGGTTGAATGCATCTAAGAGTTGAATACACTTGTGAATTGTTCTTTAACAGCTGGGATCCCACCATTACCGTATGTAAAGGCCTACTTTTTGAGGATTCCTCAGAAGACAGAATCAACAAGCATATTAACTTATCAGATTGACCAAAATCTAGAAAACTGACAATATCATTTTGATTTTTCATTTCTTCTGTTTGAAAATGTGCCTAACTTTTTGTTTTTTTAAAAAAAATGATGTTTAAAGACTTATTTATGCTCTGTAACACAGTGATGTTTTTTGACAGTTTTCCTATTCATTGCTCCTAAGTTTCTTATGGAATCTATGCTAGTAGCTGTTTTCATAACAGCAAAATTACCTGAGTTTTTGGTTTTGATTGTTTTCTGTGATTTGAGTTGAAAATTGTTTTCCCAAGTTGTTACTTGTTCTTGTCTTTACTTATGGCATATATATTTTGCATATTGAACTTTAAAAAATTATGGTTGAATTACTGAAACTTTTTTTTCCATTTCCTATGTTTTATCCATGATTGGAAGGACATTTCCTCATGCCAAGTACACCATTCTTACTTTCTTCTGTTGCTTAAGAGTTATCATGAAATAGTTTGAGGCATACATGAATTAGAGGAAGTAGTGTGTGACAGATTTTGAATGTGCAAGGACCTCAAATTAACTCAAGATCAAAAGTAAGCTCATTGGGGGCGTCTCTGCAGTGCTGCTCTGTGTACCTCATGTAGTTTCATTGCTACCTTGGTTCTGAACATGCAGCATGCATGCCTTGCACTGTGCATGCCTACACTCTCTATGACATCAATGAGTACTGCCTGCCTGAAAACCAAGCTAGATTGAGACTTCGTTACATTATGATTGGGTTTTGTTGGTGGTGGTTTATTTTATTTTATTATTTTATTTTACCATCAACACAAAGTTTTCTACTCTTATAAAAACATGCTTAATTATGGAAAACAAGGAATCTTAATATTTTCCTTCCATCATTTCTCAGCTAATAAGCATGATAACAGTGTATCTTTGGGTTCTATTGCTTTAGAATGTTTGATTTTAAAACTTGCAAATTGTGTTGCTGATGTGGCATAAAATGATACAAATCATAAAATGTTGTGATTATGATAAAATCATAAAAATGTTAGCTTTGGATGAGGGCAGAATTTCCAACAACTTCTAAAATGGTCATAAACATTATTTCTGCATTTTGTACAGCACATTAAAACAAAGTGGCATTCTCAGCATTGACTACTATAAATCAATATCAGTCAACTCTGAAAAGTGTAGAAGATCCTCTTGTCCTGCAGAATCAAATATTCAGCCACAATTTAATCCTTTAAGATTTTTATTTTAATATTTATTTTATGTAGGGAGACAGTCACACAGTATGGCACATACATACAGAGGTCAGAAAACAGATCTTTTTTTCCACCACATTCATCCTGGACATTGAACTCAGGTCGTCAATCTTGATAGCAGGTACCTTCAGCCACTAGACTATCTCACTAGTCCAAAATTCAATTCTCCCTGTAAAATTAGACCAGTTTATCCATCTTATTAGTATACAAATATATTCTCACCTTTAAATAGTACAATAATAATAGTGTATGTCAAAGAGTTGCTTTAAGATAAAATTTGTTCTGGCCTGTGGCAAGTCAGGGTTAGATCTGTATACCTATTTTATAGACCTGAAATGCATAAAAATTTCTCAGGCAACATGGAATCATGAGGGGGAAAAGTTTCTCTGCTCTATAGCATAGGCTAGGAAACAGTGATTGTAAAAGGCTGGGGACTTGGAGCAGGTAGAGGATGATGAGGAATCGAGAGAGAAGAGAAACGGCCTTACAGGTCAATGCTTGCTTCTTTCTGGACACTAGCCTACCCTGGGTCTCCTTCTGCAGAATCTGAAAGGCAGACAGTAGAGAGAGCTGCAATGTTTGCCATATGCTGAGCTGTAGGGATGAACTGGTGCCCCAAGAGTGCTGCAGAGCAGGGCCCTCGTCAACTGTGTCAAGAAGGCTCTACCGCTGTGTTGTTGTTTTGAGCAGTTTGCTGTCTCAACACCCAGTGACCCTGCCCCCAAGCCTGCCTGTGCACCAGTGGCTCTGAAGACATGAGCGTGGGCCTTACTGTGTGCTTCCTGAGAAGCTGGGTGAAGATATGTCATTCTTAGCCTTATTTCCAAAGGACAGGACCAAATCTATCCAGTCACACATCTTCCTGAAGAAGATCTGCCATAGTGACTTCTGCTGCTGAGTTGGGGTAGACATGACACTAGGGTTTTGAACATGGCCTTTCATTGAACTGCTCCTATCTGCCTATACTTTTAACAAAATTCAGTAAGAAATAAATAGGCAAAATGCAGTACATTGGTCTAAATTCTAGAGTGGGCAGAGAGACTGAGCCAGATTCCTGTATGATGACACAATTCCCTAATAACTTTGGCACAACCTGTGACCTCCCCAGCTCTAATTTCTCCTTACACCATGGCAATGACCACATTGTGCTTACTTCACAGCCATGTGTGGAGAGTTAATTAGTTCCAGATGGGAAAGTTCTCCAGGCATGAGTCATTGTATAGCGAATGTGCTAATTTGAGACTTAAAGACCTTTGCGTTGAGATAATTTTCTGCTGCCCAAGTCCACATGCTAAAGGGTAAATGGAAACTGCTCTACTTTGGCGTCAAGGGACTAAGCATTGCGAGGTGATCAAAAGGACACAGTTAACTATTTTCCCTGACTGTCCTATAGTGGTCAGCCATGTGACTTCAGAGGTGGGTGGAGGTTAGGAAGTGCAGGGCCAGTGTTCTCTGCCAGAGAGTCTGTAGCCATTATGAAAGATAGCTACCAGGAGTTGTGACTACACACACTAAGACTTGTTTTTATCCATTGGTGGCTTTGAGCTCAGCGTGGATTGCATGGGCTCCACCTCTGGCATACCTCACTAAGCAGTACAGGCCACTGGTGTGTGACCTCAGTCTTCTTACCCTCTGAATGCCTCCTGAATGAACCCCACCGCCAGTTCTATCTTTAAATACTTCCAATGAGGAGAATGTTCTTGTCCATTCACACTTCATTCACACAAAAGGAATAAGAAGAATCTTCCTTGGGTCTCCATTGCATGCCACTGTTTGTAAATGTACACCCATGGTGTGCTTTGTTTTAAGCACAAAGTGGAAGGGGCTCTTTTAGGCATAAGCAAAGAACACCCTGTTTGCCAGCAAGGAATTTTATGACCCGGAAATTGGCATAGAATATGGATGAGATCTCAATGTGCATTTTTAGCTAACTTTTTTTTCTTTTTTGAATTAGGTGTCCTTCAATGAGAGCAAGAAGAAATAGAAGAGGAGGAGGAAGACTTGGGTAAGGAAGGTGAGTTCAAGTACACAAGGAAGTGAAGTAAAGGGATACCACTTTTTTTTTTTAAAGATTTATTTATTTATTATATGTAAGTACACTGTAGCTGTCTTCAGACACACCAGAAGAGGGCATCAGATCCCATTACAGATGGTTGTGAGCCACCATGTGGTTGCTGGGAATTGAACTCAGGACCTCTGGAAGAACAGTCAGTGCTCTTAACCACTGAGCCATGTCTCCAGCCCAATACCACTTTTCAACTTCAACGAGAAAGGCTTTATTTTGTTTGGTGATTTTAGAGGTTCCAGTCCATGGCTGAGTAGGTATGTTGTTTCCGTACCCTGATGAGGCAGGATATCATGGTGAGTAGCAGAGTTGCTGACCTCATAGTAGCCAAAAAGCAAACAGACAACAAAACAAAACAAAAATCCAACAACAACAACAACAACAAAGCAAAACAGATCTCAGAGAGGAGGAAAAAAGGTAGACAGAGACAAGACATGAACCCAAAGACAGCTCTCAAAGGTGCACTGTCTTCAAGTATGTCCCACTCCCTCGGCTTCTAAGACCTCCCAACTGTCCATCTAGGTGTGAGTCCATCAGAGGACTAAGCCAGTCATGAGGGCAGAGTCCTCAGGATCTGCCTTCTCCAACTCTGACCACTGAGCCTTAGTATATTGTGGGCCCTCCTCACATGGGCCTTTGATGAACATTTAAGATTTGAACAATAACAGATAGGTTATTAATTTAAAGAGAGAGGTTCTTAATTTAAGAGAGAGAAAACCAATGTCAAGTGAAAATCCATTTTTTTTTAAATAGAATGTCTTAGGACAGAAACTATAGAGCAGAACATAATTCAATTAATAGAGGTTTCAGTAGTCCATGTATCAGTTACATTCAAATAGACTTGTTTCCACACAGATATGTATAACTATATACACATATCTGTATATTATAATTCAGAGAGAGGGAACATTATATTAGTAACATCCTGTGTTCATATATTAAGGTTTTTTTTTTTTTTTTGTCTAACATTGCTCACCTCTCTCTGCCTTTTAATGATACAGTTTGTGATGGTAGGATTAGGAACCACTAAATCTTGTTGAGGTTGCAATATTCGAATGAACTTATAAAACATTCATCTACATTTATCTTCCAATACAGAACTCAGTGCTGTTTTCATTTTCTCACTGATTGATTTGCTGCATTATCCAGCTGTTGGTTCCTCATAACTCAGAGAATGTAACTGGTTCTCCTCTTTGCTGGTAACAAGACTTTATGCACTACAGCTTTCCTGTGACCACTCTACTACATTAAAGTGCAGTGACGTCCAGAGTGGGTCTTTTCTGATGTTCAAGATTCATTTGGAGTCCTGGAAGGAACCAGGTGGCATAATCAATTGGTGTTATTTCAGAAAGTTAACAAGGCACAATTCACAGGGGCCAGGAAGCCATCAGCAGACTACCAGACTCCAGATTAGTAGCAGAGAAGAGTCATTTCCATTTTAACTGAAGCCCAAAGGACAAGGGGAAAATGGTTACGAGTATCTAAGATGTACTAGGTGTGACATGACTTTGAGAGACACCATGGGACATAGTGGAGGTAGTCACAGAAACAGATGCCCAGCCTGACTTTCCAACCACCTTGCTATCCATGAGTACTTGCCATTGGCCAAACCAAACCTGAGCCATTGGGAAGGCATGCTTGCCTTTACAGCACAGATCATGGTGGAGAGACATGGAGGACGGTGGGTCTTGAGGGTCAAGCAAAGAGTAAGAGAGGTCGTTTCCTCTTCACAACGCTGGGCCAGCTGGGGAAGATCATGTTGCTACAGTGTATTTAAAGGAATGTATGCATTTAACCATGTACCAACAGGTTTGACCCTGTTGGGTAAGTCTTTAGTTGCTGAAACTAGAGTTCTCATAGCCTCCATGTAGGGAAACTGATGGAGTAAATGCTTGCTCACTCAGATAAATAATCACAATGGAAATGAAAAGTCTGTTTGGAGAAAAGAAAAGTAAAATATTTTTAATTGGTAGTGCCTTGCCTGTAATGTCTAAATCTCTTAGAGATAGACCATAAGCATATTTCCAAGGAAGGACTGGAACTTGCTCTGCCCAGTTCCAAGAAGCCTATCTTTGTTCCTTTTCCACATGCCATGGTTATAGATACATAGCACTACACCCAACTTTTACCTGAGTAGATCTGAACTCAGACCCTCATGCTTGTCCAGCAAGCAGTTTACCCACTAAGCCATCTCCTAAGCACCCATGAAGGTCAGCCTCAGCCTTGTAGCTTACAAGTGAGCCTCAGTATTTTCTTAGCTAGAAACCATTGTATGAGCTAGAACAGACATAATGGTTTTGTGAATGAGAAATATTTGAACTGAGCCTTCCAACCAGGACAGAAAGTATGGCACACATTTAAAATATGAAATGGTATGTGACAGCCCAGAGTTTATGGCTTCTTAAGGCAAATGATATAAGAACCGCTGAACGCTCGTTGTGTGACAAGCCTCTTCCTGGGGAGATGTAACACATGTCTACTCATCCCAACAGGCAGCCTGTAACAGACCAAAGTATGGGCACTATCAAATTCCAGCATGGTGAACCAATGCGTTTTCTTGAGGTTATTTACAGGAATATGGGTGCAGAATTACTTATAGGTAGAGAAATGACTCAGACACAGCTGAATCACCAAAGCCTGCCCCAGATGGCAGCTTACAAAGCTGTGAACCTGGAGCATGCTACACATAGTGAAGGCACCTTGTCAGGTAGAGAGTGTCCTTTCCAGGAAGCTCGGATGGCCTAAGCCTCTTTCAGATACCTCACCTGGTCTTTCAAGACATCTTGGCTTGTCTGAGAATAATTCTCAAGCAGTCTTTATTTTTCACTCTTGGGAGGGAGGGGCCTAGTGAATATGATCAGTTTCAGGAACTTCCAAAATCTGTTTTGAGTTGTTTACTTCCTGTCTTAAGGAGTTTCTCTATGAGATGGAATGTTTCAGTCCAAGGATGCCTGGAAATTTTTGTCCCATGTGTTCTAGTTTTCAGAGGTTTTAAATACTGCTTTCATATGTGCTCAGGTAATCATAAAGCTTGAGAATTGAAAACATACGTGTTGAGCTCGAGTCCTATCTTGTCAGCATCTGAGCAACAAAACTGAAATTGGCCATTTCGATAACTCACTGCAGAGCAATAAATAGTTCTCTACATTAAGCCTTCTAATTGACTTGGTAAATGGACAGTGTGGCAACATTTTAGTTTTTCTTTTCCTTTAATTCCCTAAACGTTGCAAAATGCATGTATGATATTTCTATTTTACTGATAGGAGACTGAGACTCAAAGCAATTGAGTGGGAGGCAATAAAGGTGACAGTCAGAATTTCTGCCTCAGCCTGGTGCCTCTAAAGGCTAATTTTTCCCCATTACACCAGGCAGCAACTTCACTTGACTTTACCCTTGTGGGACTTCGAACCACGTTACCAGCCATTAAATATCGTTTTTCATGTTGCAATTAAAACACTATTTAATGTACATAATTTTTCAGTTTCCTCTGGGAATACAAAATTATGCACATATATATCTTTATATATGTACATTTCCTTCTGCTCCGAGTAGTAATAGTGACGATTTATAGGGCAAGCGACACACTGTAACTTTGCTATATATGCAAGATACAGAATTTTTTCCTTAGGACTGCTTTTATAAGCCTGTCAGCTTCCAGAGAGTTCTTTGAATAATCTGTTCTGGATTTTGTGACTATGCAAAAGTCAGCACAATATTCTTTTGCCAGAGCATGCAGTTTATTGTTGATTTTTAAATGCCCTCCCATTTCAGAAGATCTGTTCCTTGCTTGCACAGTATATTTTCAGGTGGAGGCTTGAGAATGAAATTGAGCTCATAGGGGCTTTGTAAACAATGACTAGTGACATAAAATGGCAGGACAGTGTGTAGTACCAGTTGGGCTCCTACTATTCTCCCCATGAGCAACTGTGGGTGCTGTAAACAGTGAGAATATTGGTGTACTGGTTGCTTCATTTGTCAACTTGACACAAGCCAGGATCAACTGAAAAAAAAAATGCCTTTGTCAGGTTAGCCTGTAGACAAGCCTATGGAACATTTTTTGGATTAATAATTGATGTGGGAGACCCCAGTCCACTGTGAGTGGGTACTCCCGCTGAGCAGGTGGGCCTGGGTGTATAAAAAAGCAGCTGAACAAGCCATGAGGACCAAGTCAGTAGGTATTGTTCCTCTTGCTTCAGTTCGTGCCTCACGTGAGTTCCTGCCTTGGCTTCCCTCAGCGATGGACTGTCACCTGGAAGTTTAAGATGTAATAAACCCTTTCCTCCCCAAGTTGTTTATGTTCATGGTGTTTATCACTGCAGCAGAAAAGTAAACTAGGCTAATTGGTAATTCACTCTCTTAATCAGAGTTGTAGTTATGCATTTACAGCCTGGTTTAAGCAATCAAGTAACCTCATAAAATACATGTTATGCATTAACCCTCTCTCTCTGTCTGTTTCTCTGTCTCTTTGTCTCTGTCTTTGTTCCTCTCTCTGTCTGTCTCTTGGATATTATACTTTAAAATAAAGTATCTGAGTTTCATACTTCCTGGCCATGTATTGACTCACAATTAGATTTAAACTGATTTGCATAATGAAGTTACTTTATCATTAGCACTATTTTCGGCATCATCATGGACCTGGTCACATACAACAGATAAAGAGTTACATCTTTGGCATCACCAAACTTTCAGCTTTATGCTTAGAAATGTCACTTCTATGAGATTTTGTTCTTGCATTTGGCGATAACTTTTCTGTTTGTATTTTTTTTTTTTTAAAAAGCAGTATAATGGGAATCTAAAGTATTATGGGAATACCATATTACATTTCTGAATCTCAATGCATGACTAGAATTCTCCATTAATCTACCCCCATCAGTATCATACTTTATTAGAAATGGAGGATGTGGAGGTGTGCAGTTTTTCACCTTCCCATTTGGCCGCAATAGGAAGAATTTCTGAGTCTGTTTAAGAAGTCAGTTCCCAGACCTCAACATTGTCCCACTAGGGACAAATATGGAATAAGTTTGCACAATTGTATCTCTTGATCTGATATTTAGTCTGCTGGTAATGATGTATATAGGAATGGGGGTAGGGAAAAGAGGGTGAATTCGGTGCTTAAGGTTCTTGAGGTTAAATAAAAAGTACTTTATATACTAATAGTTACTCTCAATTCATGCCATAACCTAAGTTACCAGTGCAACTGTAAGCCCACTTTCCTTATTGCTAATGTGGGCAATACTTCTTAGCCCTGTGATTGTCTGATTAGCAAGTATAGATGTGGAATTTTATGCTGGGTCTTTTTGAAGCCAAGGCTGTTGGTTTTCTTTCCCTCGAAGACTGTCAGCCACATCTTCAGTACATTGTCTTCTTGTACTATAATATGTGGGAACTTGGGGATTTGCTCTTTCTTGTTACTGTTTTAAACTCAGCACTCAACAGAATACTGGTAAGGGAGTGACTTCAAATTTCAAGATGTGGAGAAGTGTAAGCCCTTCACAAGTTTTATGTCATATAGAGAACAAACCATCAAAGAAGCTAGAAACCGAAGCCCCAGAAACTGGTTCCCAAGGCTAGGCTCAGCTCCTCACCTAGCCTTCAGCTACTCAGCAGGGAGAGGGTATAATACACATCCCATGACATTCTTCCAAAATTTAATAGGACCATGAATGTCTCTTTTTACCACGTTGGTTTTCCAGACAGAAGCACCCATACCCTACTCTGGCTCTGAATAGTGACTTTTCCTTCTGGCAAAATGTTCCCTTTCCAAAGGAGTGTTTTCACCTATTCCAGTCTTTTCCAGTCAAATTTCAGCACCTATTTTGGATTTCCACTTGGCCTTCAGTCCATTTTACAAGGGAATCCGGCTCATTAAGAGTGTTGCACCAGAGTGGCTGACTGTAGAGTCAGTGGTGCTTGCAGGGAGGCATGGATGTGAATGTTGATGGGCGTGTTGGACTTAGATGGGCTGCTTCCCTTCAATTATCTGTTCATTATTTCATTAGCAGCTGAAGGTACTCCTGCGCTTGCTGACTCATGCTTTGGGAATCGAGTAAGCAATGCAGTACTGACTGGCTCACTTTGGTCTTTGGGTTTCTCTTGGGAGTCCATCATTTAACAGCCTTGGATGCCCTGCCAGCCCCTCAGTGCAGATGCCTTTGTTTGACTCGCTACGAAAGGCGCTCTGTCCAGGTCAGAGATTATGATGTTGGTTCTGTTCCAGAACATATTTACTGACTATGTGGTGTGTGCTAAGCATACATCAAGGGATTTATTTTTAATGTGCGTCTTTTTACTGCCTCAAAAGCTGTCAGCTTGCTTCTCAAGGTCGCCACCAGCTTTTCAGAGGATGATGGCATGTTCAGAGCACCAGGGCCTGGGAAGTTGTCCCGCTTCTGAACGGCATGCCCTCCCATGAATTAAGTCTTTTATTCTGGGCAGGTATGGGCCAGTCTCAGGAGGGGGTTCCTTAACTTACAAATCTGGCTACCTGCCATTCTCTGGAATACCTGAAAGTTGCTTCCTGTATCTTTACAGATGTGCCTCGAAGAAATCTCTCCCCTCTCCTGGCAAAGAAACTGTTTGCATTCTGGAGCAAGTTAATGTATATTCTAAAGAAGGGACTCAAAACACAGGGAAGGCCAGCAGCGCACACACAGGGTTTCTGCCCAAGCCTGTCTCTGGGAAACATGGATGAGACTAGTATGCTCTCTTAGAGAAAGACATTTAGAGTGT
>JADRCD010209396.1:0-19402 GCA_019843815.1 Montemys delectorum | reverse complement strand
GTAGACAACATCCTTTTTTCTAATACGGAAAAAAAAAAAAAACAAAAGCAAAAACAAAAGACATCTAGGTTAAGTTGTACAAAGGTGCCATGACAGATAAAGGACAGAGCTCAGCACTGTCAATGGGAAAAAACTCTCTCTTGTATGGTCAAGGCATTACTATAGGTTAACCGACTAGAGGCTCAACCATGTCTTCCTTATATTTCTCCCCTGGCTTGAAAACCTAAAGAAAGTATCAAACTATTGTGGAAGGAATCAAGAGTCTTACCCTTTAGGTGCCCTAGGGTTATCACAGGGCAAGGACTGTTTATTTTTCTGGAGGAAACTGTATCTGTCCCCAGCCTGTGACCCCCACTGTGTTGCTACTGTTCCTTTTTCACCCCTTTCAGACATTACTAGTTGAAAACAGCACTCTTCTCTATTGAGCCTGATCATAATTCTTTATAGAGCATTTCAGCAAGAGGTCACAAATAGCCTTCCGTAGAAGCAAGAGAAGAAATAAAATCAATTACCCATCCCTACCGGGGCTCTGAGAGGATCATGTGAAGTAGCCAATGGCTTACAAGCTATATTTAGGGTTCTCCGGTGACAGACTCTGACTTCCCTGAGACCCATTGGCCCCCACAAAGGTGATTTACCTCTTGTTTGACACATCGCTGGCACAGGTGTTAAAGCTGATGAAAGTGGGAAATGTTGGCACTGTTATGCCACCAGCCTTCAATAAGGACAGAGAGTGACCAGGAAAATAAATAATACTTAGCCTCACAAGCCAGGAACTCCGAGAGACTGATGTTTGCTAGAATTGTATCAGCCCTGCCCGTTACCTCTGGAAATGACAGTAACAGGGGTCCCAGCATTGGCATTCAAACCACAGAAGCAGCCTCTGCAAAGTAATTGTTAATAAAGAAGTTGCTAGAATCAGAACTGCATTTTTTCTAGCAAATCCCTGTTATCTTCTTGGCAATGCCTGTGCTGACAGGATGGAGTCTGTACTCCCTGCCCTGGTGTGGAAAGCCCTCGGTGATCTTGTTATAGATTGTAGATGGTTCATGGTTAGAGGTTCATAGCTAACCCAGAAGCTTTTTAGGCCTGCTGCCCAAAAATTCTACTCCCAATTACAAGCTTAACTAGAAAAATGGAACAAAACAAAAAAAAAATCCAACATTCCCTATAAAGTCCAGTTTAAGGAATTGAAGACAACTGATGGTCGTCATGTCATTAAGCCTTTCAGACAGCCATCAACTGGTAAGTTGGTTTTCTGGCATTGCTGATGGTTGAACCAAGGGCTTTGTGCCTGTAAGGCAAGTACTCTACAACAGAGCTACCCTGACTCCCACTCGTGCCAACTATTTTTGAGATCTTCTGTAAGCCCCTGGGATTGCAGAGCATTTGCAACTTACCTTTTCCCAGAAATGGGAGTCCAGTGATGTGAAATACTTGGCAAGACTAGAAGCTCAGAAAATCAAGGTTTGTCTCCATGGTGAAAACTATGTGCAAAGTCATGGTGAGTGGAACATGCTCGCAGGAAGACTGCTGTCCCTTACAGTTGCAGAAAAGAAAACCACAGAAGCCAACACTGGGACCTCTGCTGCTGTCATTCCCAGGGATAATTCTAGCAAACATCAGCCTCCTGCGGGCCTTCCTGATCCTATGTATTCAACACAGACTGTTTGTTCTTCTTGTACCTTTCACTAATTTGAAGCTCAAGGTACCTCTGTTCTTTGGAATTTTTAGCCTTGACTTTGGGTGGGATGAATCTGTCTGCATCTTCTGGCTTTCATTTTTGAAACTCTCATAGCAAAGTTCAGCTCCATTTTAGCAGTGATCTTGGCACCTTAAGTGCTATCATTCATTGACTGATTGTTGAGGGAATATAAAAAATGAATCCACCCCGCAAACTTGCTTTCCCGCCGGGCCACGTTCTTGTGCTGCTACTGTTCGGCCTTAATACTAAACTCTGGCGGGGTTTTTGTTATTTCCTCCCAGCAGGCTACATCTCACTCACATGCAACTCTTTACACACCCCCACAATCAATCATGTAAATAGCACCTTAGACCCGGTGAGTAAAGCATGCCTCTTACTGCCTTAATATCCAATCAGATTTATATAATAATAAAATCACAATTTACAAGATGCCAGTACAATAATTTGAGAACAAAATAATAAAGACAATATTCTAACCCGATTAATCTATTTTGTAAAAACCTTTGCTTGCTTGTATAACCTTGTGGGGTCGGGCTTGTCCTCATCGTCCGTCTCTATGATGACGTGTTCTCCTGCTCCTCATCCTCCTCCTCCTCTCCTGACCTTTTTCCTCCTCCAACTCTAGCTCCACCTCTCTATTCCTGTCCAATCACAGGCCATTCACTGCCCTAATGTGATTGGACAGAGAAAATGCTACAGCAACTGATGTTGGATCAAATAAGATCAAAGAAAGAAGGGATCATGCCATAAAACGTGGTCACGTAAGGAAGATCCCTAGCAGGGACTATGGCAGAAACAGGCATCATCTGAGGTGTTCAAGGGTATGACTATCCCTACAGTTTATGTTGGTGGAATGCTTAGAACATAAGCCCTGCAAATAGAGGTAAATGTAGATAGCCCCAATTTTAGAGAACAGAGTCTAGTAGACATGGATTAAGGGAACAATCCTTTTGTGTGACTTGTATAAGTTAGCTGCTCTAAATCAAGAGGTAATCAGGGGCTTAGCATAAAATTATGAAAAGTGGCTATAGATGAACTCTTTGTTAGAATATAGAGTAATACTTAAATATTAGTTGAGTCAAAAATTCAAATTATGGAAAGTGGAGACAATTTGAAGGAGTGGAGATGGTAATAAAAATGGCATGTAGTGTCATATCAAGGACAAAGATGTCTTCATCTTCAGAGGATGGGGGAGAGCAAAGTGAAATTCTGTCTTCTAAACGTGATGTATATGTTGTTCTCATGAATCTCTAGCAGCTCTGGATGTCTGCACAAGACCTATACAAGATCAAACCAACCACAAATCTGTCCTAATTAGGGTAGATGGTTGCTGAGCCCCACACTTACTGAAAAGCTATTGGCAATTGACCATTGGTGGGTATGTGGTTTGAATAGGTTTGTCCCCCATAGAATCATGTGTTTGAATGCTTGGCACCTGGGGAGTGCCATTATTAGGAGGTATGGTCTGTTGAAGAGAGTATGTCACTGTGAGGGTGGGCTTTGACATTTCAATGCCACCACCACTTGGCTTCTTCCAAGGTTTTTCAATCCTTTAAAAAATATAGCCAGGCAGTGGTGGTGCACGCCTTTAATCCCAGCACTTGGGAGGCAGAGGCAGGCGGATTTCTGAGTTTGAGGCCTGCCTGGTCTACAGAGTGAGTTCCAGGACAGCCAGAGCTATACAGAGAAACCCTGTCTTGAGAAACCAATATATATGTATATATGTATATATATGGGGGCTGGAGAGATGGGCCAGCTGTTAAGCCTACTTGTTGCTCTTCCAGGTTTGATTTCCAGCATCCACATGGCAGCTTACAACTGTCTTTAATGTCAGGTCATGGAGATCTGATGCCCTCCTCTTGTATTTACAGGCACTAAACATGCATTTGGTATCCATACTATATACAGTACATACAGGGAAAACACTCCACACATAAAAATAAATATATTTTTAATGTAAAAAGGACTGAGTGTGTTGTCATACACCTTTAATCCCAGCATGTGGAAAGCAGAGACAGGTAAGCCATTGAGTCTGTGTACAGCCTGGTCTACATAGTAAGTTTCAGCGAGTCAAAAGTACTTATTTAGTAAGAGCCCAAATTAAAGAAACAACAACAAAACAAACAAACAAACAAACAAAACCCTCGAACAACAAAAAACAAAAGTAAAAGTAGGATCTGGAAAGACACGTCTGAGTTAAGAACATGTACTGCTCTTTCAGACAACCTGAATTTGGTTCCCAGAACACAGATTGGGTGGCTTACAACTGCCTTTAACTCCAGCTCCACAGAATCTCATGCCTTTTTCTGGTCTTCATGGCCCTGTGCACCTGCATCTACCCATGCACATACCCAAATACGTATATATGTATATGTATACATGTATACACACACACACCACACACACACACACACACATATACACACATATTTAATTTAAAATAAAGTAAAAATGTAAAGCTTCTCTGACTCCTAGACCATGCAGGAGCAGAGGAAGTTGGATTTGGCCAGCACTCCGTCAACAACATTGAAGAAAAGAATGAGCACATCCAACTAATTGGACCCTGTTGAGGAACTATTGTCAGCTGTGAAGTTTCTCTTAGCCCCCTTTCACTGAAATTCGAATGGTGTTCCAAAGCTAACCTTAATTGCTTTCTTCTCTTCTGGATCCATCTCTTCTGGATCATGTGGGTCTGTGCAATATGAGCCATCCAAAGTGACCAATAAGAAGGATTGGTTAAATGATCACTTGCTCACTCATATAATTAGAGGAGTGAGTACAACTTCCTGTCTCCAAAGATCCTACAAGTTTAATATGTGAACAGCTCTGGGGAATGACTATAACATGTAACATGTTTGGTATTAGAACATAAGGCGCCCGGTTCAGAAGGAGCATGGATGCAAGGAGAGTGTGTGTTTCTCTCTAAGTAGTCTTTTACATTCCGAATTCAATTCTGCTTTGAATAACAAGACTAAATGTCACAATGCCCCTGAATTGTAACCCTTGAGGTGAAAATACAGACTGCATATACATAGTGAATCAGTCCTTGGCTTTCTCATTTGGGCCCATGTAGCCTGAGGACAAAATTGAAGTTCAGAGGAGAAAAGCTGGCTATGAACAGCAGAGTGACCTCAAGCAAGAGGCAGAATTGGAAGTTTCACTAACAGACTCCAGGTATGCAGTCATCTGCAAGCCTACTTGAACTGTATCCCAAGGCCTTCATTGCTCAAAGTGTGTGGTTTTTAATGATCGTGTCTAGCAGGAATATATTGGGTATCCCTGGGTAGTTTGTTTTTCCCAGCATCTGAAAGTCTTTACCACCACAGCAAAGGCCTCTGAACAAGGAACTGGCCTGTGCAGGCCTTGCTGGATACTCCATCAATCTGTCATTTGTTGCTATTGAAACATAGTCTTGGTAAGTCGTCCAGGTTAGCCCAGAATTCTCACCCATCCTTCTGCCTCCCAAGTGCTGGGGTAATTACTATATGATCTTCATTGAGTTTTCCTCAACTCTGGATTTCAATTTCCTTCTAAGAAAAAGAAAAGCATAGGGCAATCCCAGGAGCAATGGTAAATACATTTCATTGATAGATACAGTGCTGTGCTGGGATTGGCTCTTATCAAGTCATGAAAGCTGTCTATTAAGTGTCCAGGGATTTGAGAACTAGTTTGAAAGTTTTTGGTTGCTTGAAATCAGCCCTGGTGGGAGTGCTTAATAAACGTGAGAAATGCCATGGATCAGGTTACCACTTCCCTCCACTACCACCAAACCTGAGAAGTAGTTACTAGACCTTTGACAGTACAGTACTATGTTTATGACACTCTTATGTGGGTCTATATTCATGACAGACATTGCCAATAATTCCTAGATACATTCATGACAGACATTACTAATAGATCCCAGAAGTCTGTCCAGTCCGGCTACATAAAATGTAATAATATAATTTTTTTTCATATAATTTGTTCACTTCTTCCCCTCTTTTCCTTCTACCCTCATTACTTCCCTCCTTGATTTTTCCATTCTTATATCCAGCAAATAATCCTGGGTGCCTATCTGTGCCAGGGAGCAGGGATTGAGGAAGAAATAAAATACACACTGGACTGGCTAATTTTTTTGTGAAGTTGATACAAGCTGATACAAGTTGAGAGAGGGGAATCATGACTAAAAAAAATATCCCTATAAGAACTGGCTATAGGTAAGCCTGTAAGGCAATTTCTTAATTAGTGATTGATGGGGAAGTGCCCAGTCCATTGTGGGTGGTGCCATCCCTGGCTGGTGGTCCTGGGTTCTATTAAAAAGCAGGCCTAGCAAGCCTTAGGAGTAAGCCAGTAAGCAGCACCCCTCCACAGCTTCTGCCCTGCTTGAGTTCCTGTCCTGACTTTCTTTAGTGATTAACAGTGATGTGGAAATATAAGTCAAAACACCCCTTTCCTCTCCAAGTTGCTTTTGGTCATGGTATTTCATCATCGCAATAGTAACCCTAAGATGTTCATGATCCCTATTCTTGTGTGTATTGTATTTTTGTATTTGTATTATACTTTCACTGAAGAGAAACATTCTAGTCCTTGGGGGAAATGTAGCCACTTCTCTACCCGTAGGGAACATCCTTGTGCAAGGCAGCACTAGCTGCTAAAATGCTCACTGTGGCTTTGGAACTCTAGTAACCGTTTATCTTGTGTGTGAACCAAACTCTGGATGCTTGTGACAGCAACTCTTGTATCCCTGTTTTCCTATTTGGTTAGCTCCTTACAGTCAGAGTGGTCCAATTCCCTCCTCCAGTCCACTCCCCTGTCTGCTTACTTGCCCAACTCCATAGAGTAGACTCCTTAACATGAATATCATTTTTCGGGGAATCTGTCCCCAAATTTTTAGGCAGTACTCTTCATGAGATTTTTCTCATATGGCCTGAAGGTCATGGTCATTAGAAACTGCTTTAAGTCCTTAATGAGTTCTTATATAGTCCCAAATATCATGTGATCCAGCTCTGAAAGCACTGAGAGTCCTTCCTGTAGCTGATCTGTGTTGCTCCCCTGCCAAGTCTCACTGATGCAGAGGTAAAAACAAACAAACAGTGGATGGATGTTAGTGGAGAAGGGAAGAGGGAGAGGGCAGAAAAGGGAAGAGGGAGGAGAAGAAAGGCATGGAAGAGGAAGGGCAATGGGATGAAGAGAAGAGTTGCAAGTGGAAGATAGCTAACTTCTGGGCAGGTTTAAGGATTATGCCAGTACAGGCACCCCAGAGGAAACACCTAGTTAGCCATTGGGTATGTGATCTTAAGACTGAAAGATAAAGTTTGGGTTGGGAATTCAGAATGTGAAATAAGAGGGCTGCAGAGATGGCTCAGAAGGAGAGCGTGCTTGCTGCCAGACCTAAGGACAGAACTGTGAAAGGGGAGAAGCAAGTCTTGCAAGCTTTCCCCTGACCTCCTCACGTACCCACGTACCCCACGCACGCCGCCGCCCCACCCCCACCCCACTCCCACCAATAATAAGGTTAAGTATTTTTCTTTTTAAATAAAACTTGAAATAAGGGCTGGGGATGCAGCTCAGTCAGTAGAGCCCTCTGTCTAGAACACACAAAGCCTTATATCCAGCTCAAGCACTACCTAAACGTCGTGGCGGATGCTTGCAGTCTCAGCCCTTGTAAGCGGAAGCAATAGGATTATAAATTCAAGGTCATCTTCAGCTACAGAATGGTGTCTAAGTCATCTTGGACTACATGAGACCCAGTCTCAGAACAACAACAGAAGAAACGTGCTCCCAGAGATGTTTCCTGGTATTAAATACCTACATTTATGATTGACTGGAGAGATGCAGCCAAGGTATATACGTAGAGCAGTGTCTGGCATAGATAAGCAATAAGCCCCGTGAACAAATATTTGTAGCACTACACTCATCGACATGCACTTTCAAATGGGGCCAATAATAATGCTTCCCATGAGTGTTTGTCACAAATATCCCCAAGGGACCCCAGTCAAGTCACTTTGCTTAGGCAATACTTTCATCAGTCAAATGAGGGATTTGAGTCACATTCTGGGACAAACAATGTAAAAGTCTCCTTAATTGCACCAGCAGCTTATGACACCAATCTATTCTAAAGGCTCCATCATTAGGGCCAATCAATGTTTTGACTTCTGTTTGCAAAAGAAGGTGGTTTGTGGCAGTTAAGGAACTGGGCGAATGTGTTTAGTACTAGTGACCCCGAACCTGGAAGTGGTTGAGCTGCTAAGTTTCATGTTAAATATATTTTTACTACAGTTACATGTAATACTTTTTACAGTAAGTTAGTTTTTTAAAGAGACTGTCAGTTCTTTTCCATTTGCTTTGAGGTTTCTGTTGTGTTTCTCTGCTAGAGAATGAGGGAGTCGTCAGCTGAGGCACTCATCAGCTGGACAAGAAGACTGCAGATCAGTTGTGAGCTTCACCTCCAAGAAATTGTGTTAAAATATTATGATCCAGCACTGGTGAATGGGACCATACTTAAAAATAGTGTCTTTGCAGTCATGACCAAGACCAAACGAAGCGGTACCAGATTAGGACAGCCTTACAGTCATTGGTTTGTAACCAGTGTCCTTACAGAGGACATGCAGTAAAAGGAGACAGGTAGAAATGACACCACGTGCAGATGGTCATTTCCAGTTGTTGTGGTAAAATACCCTGACAGAAGCAATCTTAGGAAAACAGGAGTTTAATTTTAGTTCATAATTCTAAGTTGCAGTCTATCATAGTATGTGAATCACTGCCTCAAGAGTTTGAGAGAGCTGCTCACCTTGCATCAATAATTAAGAACAAAGAGAGCAAGGCATACGTGATTGGACTCACCTGTCTACTCATAGAGTTTAAGATCCCCTGCCTAGGGAATGTTGCCACCCAAGTTGGGTGAGTTTCCCCACTTCAACTAATGGAATCCAGATAACCCCCTACAGACATGCCTAGAAACAAGCCTAATCTAGAAAATCCCTTAATGCGACACCTCCCACATAATTCCAGATGGTGTTAACTTGACAGTTAAGACTATCCATTCATCACATACACAAACTAACAAACTCTCAAGATTTCTGGAAACCACCGGAGCCACAAAGAGGTAAAGGCATGTAGCTGAGAATGGCTGTGAAGGCAGCCCAATACAAAGTCATAAGTTCACCTAAAACAATATGAGATTTTGCTTTGTCGCTCAAGGTTCTTCAGCATGAAATTTGTAGATAACAATGAGAGCATCATGCCATAGTGTCAAAAGGCTAGACAGCCTGATTTTGAGGGAGGACATTGCCCTCTGAACTGAGCTTCTCAAATATGAATGGATACATTTCGGTTGTTTCAGGTCACCTAGTCTGTGGTAGTTTGTTTTATTAGCCCAAGAAATTAACATTGGTGCCAACAAGGAGATCCGCTTCTAATTGCTTCCTAGTATGGAAAAGTATTCGTTTAGCGACGAGATAGGCATTCTGACTACACAGTGTCATCATGAAGATGTGTGCGTATACATATGCATGCATTTGTGTATACACAGAGGAACATCGCCACTGTGGCTTATATTCACTCTATATTGAGTTACAGGAGGTAGAATTCAAGGCTACTGATATGTCAGTAAGCAACAGCAGCACCTGTTTCAGTTTAATGTGGCTATCCTACAGAGGGGTAGTCCGACTGCTCCTTTACTAGAATGGAGCCCTTTCCAATAGTGGATGTGAAAGTAGACAAAAGAGACTCAGTTCTATGCTTTGGAAAGCTTATAGTTTTGAAAAGGTAATGAGGTATCAACAACTACATATATTAAACAAGTCTATGTCACTAAACAGGTAGAAAATACCTGAAGAGTATGTGTGATTATAACTCAGGGAGGCTCTGTGGGAAAGGAGAGCTCTTTTGTGGATCACTTGGAACATAAAGGGACAGAAAGGGCCTTCCGGTCATGAGGAGAATGTGAATCAAGTACAAGCGCGGGATGTGTATCAAAGCTCAACAGAGCCAATGACATCATTCTATAAGGGCAGGAGGTGGGTGGGGGTAGGGGGTAGGGGATGTGTACATTCTAAAGCCTCAGGCTTATGACAGGACCCAATAGCAGGACCAGCAAGAAGGTAGCTGCCTGCAAGCTAAGGACAGAGGCCCAAGAAGCAACCAAACCTGCAGTCTTGGACTTTCAGCCTCTGGAACCAGGAAGAGATAAATCTCTGTTATGTAAGTCATCTCCTCTGTAACATTTTGTTACGGCAACGCTAGCATATTAATACGCATGATATATGATTGCAATGTAGTTAACGTGATATGATTGATACAGGGGAAACATCTCAGGTGTTGGGCAGACCTTGAAGGTACGTATATACAGGAAGAACCTCAGAACCAGGCTTTGGGTAAAGACCACAGTGGCTGGGCTCAGAATGAATTGTGAGCCGGAGGGGGGGGGGGGGGGGGGGGGGGGGGGGGGGACAGGGAGGCTGTGAGAGCCGTGGGCGTGGCCTGAGGGAAGCCGCTCTCTTTTCCAGGGTAACAACATTGTAGTCGTTTGGCTCTTTGGAGATTTGCTCTTTTCACATGAGATTTTGGAGTCCACGGGGAAAGATCTTCGAGCAAGCGTATCCCTTAGAACAGTAGGAGTAGGAGTGTAGCAGTGCTCCCCGTAACCCTGCTTTGGAGATAGAAGCAGAAGGAGAAGGAGCTGAGAGCTATGTGCTCAGCCTCAGCCCCACAGCAGGTGTGAGGCGAGCCTGGGCTGCTTGAGACCCCACCTCAATGACAATCATAACAACAACAACAACAACAACAACAACAACAACAACAACAACAAAATGGAACTGAAACCAAAACGGGAATCGTTGCTAGCTGCCTTCTTTTGCTCTTATTCTCTTCACTAGTCATCAGGAAGGGGCACGGAGTGGCTTGTTACAGTGAATAAACTGTCAGGACAATTCTTTCAAGGCGCTTTGTCATCAGCCCCTGATTTCTAGCTAATGTACAGAATTGCCATAAGGTAATTAAGATGAACTAGGGCTTAAGAAAAGCCACTGAAGAAAACAGGTATGGAGCTCCAAAGGACTTAAAGGTCATATCCTTAGGAATAATAACTTTCTATCTTGTACTGACTGCCCCATTGACTGAAAAAGCATGCAAATTTCCCAATCAGTCAAAATGAGAAGAAAAATAAATGGAGTGATTCCCATGGGGAAGTATATATAATCTAATAATTCCCTGTAACAATGAAGTGTTTTAAATGTTAATTTAAAAACATTGTTTTCTGTGCATACTGGAGAAATTGCAGCACAGGAGCAGGTTTCTGACTTGATGTTTAAATTAGGTCAAAGATGCTAGGAACAGTCAGTCATGAGTGACCACGCACTGAAGATCTCTGCATGTTATTTTCTGACCACGGACTGCTTATTGCTGGTCTGTATAAAACCTTCTATTGCACACACATGGGACATGACTTTGAGAGGGGTGAACTAACTTATCTGCAGGCAGTGTTGAATGCTAACACAGCTCATCCACCGGGAGTCTGGAAAGCTAGTGTCTTCCTACTGTTTGGTTTGTACGCGTTTTCTATTGGGTGCTCCATTACAGATCATCATGAGCTACACAATGGGCGGTTCAACATAGAAGGGTTCACGTTCTAAAAGTGCCGCAACACTTACAAAATTCCAAACCCATTGACTAGAGTTACTGTGATGCCTGGCTTAGTTCCATGAGAATTCAGCCAGCCCATCAGTCTTTCCTTACCCCCTTCTCTGACCACCCCTCAAAGCCCAGAGGATGATCCGATTACAACAGCATTTGTGAACCGTGTGGTCTTCACTGAAGACAGCGTAAGGAACCCTGGGCAAAAGGATTGCCTCGTCCTTCATCTCAACTTGAATGCCAAGTTCAGACTTAATTCTCGGCCTCTGTCCTAACACTCAGTCACGATGTTTCCCTGTCTATCCTCTGCACCAATAGGAAGGCCACTCTCTCCCCTTCTCTCAGTTCAGGTTCCCCTAGCCGCTACCCTGGAATCCCTGCTTCATTCAGCTCAGTAAGCCAGAAGCCGAGACCAGAACCTTCGAAAGTACTTGAACATGCCTTTCGACGTCTTCCACAGCATTTCTCTACGAATTATAGCAATGTTCGATTGTAAACCATTCCTACTCGCTGATCATTATGGGGATGATTTACGAGCAAAGCAGATGCTGCCCAAGATACACTGTGTAGACAAAAGCATGCGACTGTGCGCGCGCCTGAGAAGGAAAGTCAGCAAAGCCTTTGGCTGAGCTTCTGTGTGCTCCTCCGTGTCATGGTTGGCTGTTAAATTAAGACCATCTGGCTCATTCAGCAGTAGCTAACACAAGGAAATGCATAAAAGACTGCTTTTCTGATATTAAATATGACTTTTGAAACCAAAATAGTTGATATTATTAAGCCTCAGATCAAAGGACAGTGTAATTAGTATTTGGACAGAACTGTAAATAGAAAGGCATTCAACAAAGAGCGTGTTATACCTTCTTTAGATCAGTTTACCCATCCTGTATATGTACATGACGGTGGAAAAATAGAGTGTATTATGGGGCAGAAATAATGGCACATCACTGTCTGGGGCTTTGTCTGATAAGAATGCAATATATGTTTTATGTGTATGTGTGGTCTTTTTCATAACAGTGTGATATATTTGTCCATCTTTCTATTAGTTATTTCCAATATTGTGACTTCAATCATTTTTTTTTTTGTCCTCAGAATTTTCTCACTGATAGACATTCACAAAAACAACAACAAAAGTCTTCACGGATTTCTTGGTAAATTAATATGACGACAACTTAAATCCTCTAATAATTCTTTGGATAATTCCTAAATTACTCAAAGAATTGTATCCTTGGCAATAAATCCTAAGCACAAAATGAACACGGGTTTGTGGGAAGGGACTGGCTGAAGAAAATAGGCATCTGAAAAGGAGGTAGGGAAGTGGCAAAGGCTTTTAGACAACCATTTAGCTGTCCTGGTGGAGAGATAGATTAAAATGTCTGAAAGAAAGAGAAATGTTAAAGGCTCTAATTTCGCATCAAGTATGTAATTTCTTTTGTTATTGTTGTTTTGTTTTATTTTACATTCAACCAGTTGGACCCTGCAAAGTAATACAGCACAGATTTCTTTTTATTGGTCCTATAATACTTCCCCCTAAACAATTATGTGTATGATTCAGGGGACTGTCACGGCCAAGCTGATGTCTTCCCTCGGGATCAGGGGGAACAATTGCCCTTCCCCATGGGGTGGCTCTAAAAGCTGAGGCTAAAAGCGCAGCCCATTGACAGGGGATGGCAGGAGCTCTGTGGAGTGTGCCTCCCTTTGTGGCTGGGCCAGAGGAGCTGCAGAGCTGGGCCAAATGCTTCCTCCAAATGGCCAACACATATAGGGACCTGCTGCAAAGCTCTCTAACCAAAGAGAAGAAATGGTGTCACGGCTTTTTTTTTTTTTTTTTTTTTTTTTTTTTTTTAACTGTTTGTGTAAAAATTCCCTAAGGGTTTTATTTTTAATGTGTTAATGGTTCCCAGTTTGTTTCGGTCTGCCGGGTTTTCATGTGTTTAAATGAACAAAGCAAATCGAGAAACACAAGATGTAACTTCAGATCAATAACGTGTGAAAAAGAAATATTTCATTAATGTAACTGTTCCCTAAATATCTACTTTACCTTCTCTTTCAAATAACAGTTTTTACCTCCCCCTTTTCTCATTTTCATAGGTTTGAAAAGTCGTGGAAAATGAATCTACTTCCTATGCGGCAAGGGCTAAGTCTGAGCCCCGGGGTGGGGGGTGGGGGGAGGGAGGGAGCTGAAATGTCCTCGTGGGCTGCTAACTCTGTGATTGGCATCTTCTTTATAAAATGGGGTCAGTTGTACTTATGAGGACTGAGTGACAGAAGATGAAATACAGTCCTGGGAGCCACATAAAGGTTAGGAATCAGAGGCCCAGGAGCCAGCAGTCAACCACCCACCTACTCACTACCTGCCACAAAGTCCTGTACACTTTACTTTTGGGGGCTACTGGGGGTGGTGAACAGGTTAGACTTGAACTTCCTCTGAAGCCAAGGACTTCTTTGTGCTCCTGATGTTTCTGCCTCTACTGAGAATATAGACATCTGGCACTCCACTCAGTTTGTATATGCTAGGCAAGTACTTTACCCATGAGCCCAACTCCTGGCCCTCTGTGCCTTCTCATTTACAAACTAAGAGCAAAGCCAGCACATAGCTTAGACTCATTCTTGGGAGGCTTAGATAACTTCTTAAGTGTAAGGTGCTTGGATATTGCCTGTGCAAAGCCAACCCTTGACCAATAGTTACTTGCTAGTGCTAAACAGAACTCGTGAATCTCTACCGGTTATGTTGATGGAGTGCTACTCCCTCTACCACACTAGAGTGAATGTGTCCAGTGCAAAAGTTTCTGTCTCATCAAGGTCTAGAAGCTTGGGGTTCATGGGGATGGCACTCACTTAAGGGAAGGCAACGTTGCAAAGTCACATTAGACTTCTCTTAAAATGGGCCACTTTGTCCTGGCCAGACCGTGAGTCTGCTATCAGGGCTTTCATCTAAGAGAGTTTGCATTTATGGTTCTCACTCATGCTGTGATCCCAGGGGCACCTTGAGGGGAAGTGGTCCTGTGCAGAGTGGGGATGAGGCACACAGAGGAAAGATACTAGGACCTTCATATGCAGGAAGCAAGTAGCCCAGTCCATTGTCATGAGATCTGACCAGAGGGAACTGCCTCAGGAGAACAACCTATCATGGGGGAGTCTCCCAAGCAGAAGCCAAGGGCTGTTCTGCAAGAAGGTCTGACACACTGGACAGCTGTCACATCTAAGGAACCTGAGGGCCAGTGTCCAAGATCCATTTACAGTAGTTTATGGGCCATTGGCATTCCTGGTCATTTATGGCCTTCTCTGTGAACTACTTTCAGAACTTGTTGTCATCTGGGAGAATGGCCCTGGAGAAATGACCTGCTGAAAGCACCCTTTTCCTATTATCTGGCGGCACTGAGAGGCACAGTGGGTAAGGTGATTACTTCGGACCTGTGTAGTCACAAGGAACGTGTCCATGCTTCAGTAAGCAGCCCCTGTGATTATGCAAGCAACCTACCAACACACAGGAAGAGACCTGGAAGTAGAAGGGGCTGTTGGGGAAAAAGAAGGGGTTCAGAAAGAGTGAATGGTGACAAGAGAGAGTAATGAGGATAAAAATTAACAAAATACAGTGTGTGTGTGTGTGTGTGTGTGTGTATGTGTGTGTGTGTGTGAGAGAGAGAGAGAGAGAGAGGAAGAGAGAGAGAGAGAGAATGTTAATTTTTTAAATTAATAAATACAGGGTTCTAGGTTAAAAATGGATTGAATCCACTCATTCTCCAACACGACATCATAGTTTAACAACACAGAACACCGTAGAAGAAAGGTTGTTTGGTTCACTGCCTGACCACATGTCTGATGTCGCAGATGCTCAGTTGACCCAGCGCAGTATAAAGACAGGGTTGTGTCATATAACTTTTAGCCCAGGAAACCATCAAAGCCCAAAATGTGGCTTCTACTGACTGTGTCATTTTCACAAAACCGAAAAGTTGCAAGATTTGGGCCGGAGAGATTGCTCAATGACTAAGAGCACTGGCTGCTCTTCCAGAGGGGCTGGGTTCACTTCCCATCATGCACACGGTGACTTACAATCATCTATAACTCATTCCAAGGGATCCAATGCCCTCTTTTGCCTTCCACAAGCACCAGGCCCTCATGTGGTACACATACATGTATGCAGGCAAATACTCATATACATAAACGAAAAATAATAAATCTGGATTTTTTTTAAATTGTAAAATTGTAAATGGAGCCTAGCAAGGGTGAAGTATGTAGGAACTAGGGACTTAGTGTGATCCTGGCAAGGAAGAGTTCTATGGGCTCATAGCGCTGCTTTTCCCTGTTGCGATGACTGAGGCAGCAGGGTCGGAGATACTAGGGTGATTGTTGGTCCTCGGGTCCACCTCTTACACTGTACCTCGTCTTAATCAGAGGACCTCAAAATATGTCACTAAGTGTTTATCCAGAAATTTTCCTTTACAGATATCCTGTAATACATCTATCTTTCCAGAACCCTTTTATTTCTGAACACTGAACATGACAGCCATTATATTCTTATAAAAGATGAAAGAAAGGTTTCTTTCTACACTAGAGTTCTCTTCAGGTCAGCAGAGTCACCAAATGTAGATGGCAACTCGCTATATTTACAACACTGTATATAGTCCACTCTATTCATGTTCATAAGCATAATTTCCCATTCAGAACACCTATTGCAAATTTGACATTGAAAGTTAAAAATATAAGGGCCTGGTCTAGAAAACCCTTGCAGACATAGCTGCCTGATAGAATATTTTATCAGACACAGTTGGCCACTAACAGGAACAGGGCAGGTTATTCTGGGACAACTGTAGATAGTTCTGTTATGGGAAAAGGTCTTGCTCTAAGATTCCCAACTTTGGCTTTGGTCACAAGTCTCAATTCACCAATAAAAAAACTGACCAAAGGCTGCAGGCTGCAGTTCAGTAGTGGAGCACTTGGTTTCCATGCATGAGGTCTCAGCTTCAATAGCTAATATCACAAACCAAAGATATGGTTATTGGTGCAAAGAGAATTATACAGCATGGCCAACTTGAGAAGACATTCAGTAACTCTTAAGTCCATTTCCCCAGCACCAAGCTGAACTTTAGGCTATAATAGAAGAATTGGGTCTGGGGACAAGAGGCATGTATAATTAAGCAATCTCATTAAGGTGTGGTCAGGTTGATCATTATCTTAGTTCTGGTTCTTCAAGGTGTCACAAAAGGTGTTAATTGCTAAGAGAGGACAATACAGTTCCCATAAAATTAGCAGGATTCCAGGGTTCAGCCTCAACACCATAGATAATTTTCCTCATTTACATGTTTGCCTGTGTGTGTGTGTGTGTGTGTGTGTGTGTGTGTGTGTGTGTGAGATTATCACTGTGGGTTGTGGATGGGTTGAGCTCCTTAGCCATATAGGTTATCCTATCTTCTTGTTCCTGGAACCTAAGAATATTGGTTGAAGGTTTAGGACTATGGCTGGATGCAGGCCTTTAAGTGAGGCAGAGCTATTGCAATGAATATTGGACGTTTAAACAACTAAGTAGTCTCCCCCCTATATCAAGGTGTAAAGAGACTGAATCTTCCACCAGCTCCAGAAACCATTTTCTCCTTTAGAAAGTTGCTTATGGCCAGCACAGCAGGAGTGAACTATGATAGCCAACATCTGAGCCATCAGTCAGGTTCAAGGTTGTGTAAGACTCTGGCGAGCCTTAACTTACTGGGGACCCCCTGAGTGAACCACTCGGGAATCCATGCAAAAAGCAAGAGGAATTTATTGTTCCAGTGCACTGGAGTCATCCCAGACCCGAAGGAGAGGCAGCAACCCCCACACAGCTCTGTCAGTGAGCTTTTTTTTTTTTTTTTTTGGTTTTTCGAGACAGGGTTTCTCTGTATAGCCCTGGCTGTCCTGGAACTCACTCTGTAGACCAGGAAGGCCTCCAACTCAGAAATCCGCCTGCCTCTGCCTCCCAAGTGCTGGGATTAAAGGTGTGTGCCACCACCACCAGGCTGTCAGTGAGCTTTTTATATCGTTTACAGGGCAGCAGTCATTGGGCACAATGTGATTGGCAGAACAGTGTGACTTTTTAAACTGGTTGGTCTTTAGGGAATGAGGTAGCAAGGACTTCCCTTGTCTGAAGGTGAGTAATGGTGGTGGTCATCCTGCAGAATGTGTCCCCACTAGCAGGTTTGTTCTCCCCACTGTGGTCTGAGGAATGTTAATTAGCCTCTCCCTTCTGGAGGAGCAAGTGTTCTATGACCTTCCCAAAGTTCCTGAGCTCACCTTTTCAGTTGCTTTCCTGCAAAGAAGAGGAAAGTTCAGGGCGAAGAAGTACGGGTGTGGCCACATAGAGGTTAGCTGTTGAGCAAGTCATTCTTGAGAGGCCCCCACTGAGTCAAAAGAAGCTTCCAAAAGCAGACCTCCATTTAACTCAGGCAGATGTTTAGAAAACACAGTCATTGCTTTTATGATTTGGCTACTAAGACTCTCCCATTCATTCTAGAAAGCCTTCTGACTCAGTTGCTTATTTTATTCCCAGTCATTACTGTCTTAGTCTGGCTACTCTTTCAAAGTGGAGATATCCTGCTTTCATTGTCTGGGGTAATTTCATCAGCCTTTGTCCTCTTTGTTTTGCTATCTGTAGAGTGCTGGAGCTTTGACTGGGCCAGGCTTACTTCCTCTTTCAGGAAGGCTTGGCTTATCTCCAGAGTGATTTGAGACCTGTTTTGGAAGTAATGTGTGGGAGGTGGGCTGATGTGGAAATAAAGGTCAGATAAATAACCATTGTCACTGGGAGACCCAGGTAGGACAGGATCTGCAGATCAACTGCAAAGGTTCCTCATGGCCTCTGCTCCACTGCTCTCACATGACCCTTCCATTGTCCTTGGAAAAGATAAGGAAAGTTGTCTGCTAGGAGAGTCCAGTGGAATCCAAGGTCCTTGATGGCTGTACAAAGGCCAGATCGTAGAGTCTGGGTCTCTCCAGGAATCTTGCACTTGGGAAAGAGGTGCATTTGGGATGGATTTGCGATGCTACATGTTGGGTGTGGAAGCTGGTAACTGCATGGATGGAGTTTGACTTGCTCAGATGAATCAGAGGCCCCTCTGAGTGTCGGCTAGTTGTGCCTTCATAAGATATGGATAAGATCCAGCTACCTCTGCTTCACTCTGATGACTTACCAGCACTTACAGAATTAGATCCGGACCTTTCCTCTCATTATTTGTGCTCTTCGTGACTAGGCCACTGCTTCTTCCTTCCTAGTAGGCCGAGTCTGTTCATCTTCTGTGACAGCGGTTGACAAACTACAGGCCAGTACCCAAACTTGGCCCTCCAAAGCCACGGCGAAGAGTGGCTTTGATATCTAATGGCCATTGCATGCTGAATGATTAAACAAAGTGCCAACGTGGCTATCCTTGATTTCACCCCTAAAATATTTCTATCTAGTCTTTTCCAGAGAAAGTTTCCTGTCCTCTTTATGGTGTCATGATACCTTTTGCTGCTTAGTGTTTGTATCCTAATTCTATCAAAGCAAAATGGCTTTGCACAAACTGTTCCTCCCCCTTCAATCAATCTTGTGCTCTCCCCAATGTCTCATATATCCCAGGCCAGTGTGGAACTCTCTGGGTAGCCAAAGATGATCTTGAATTTTTGGTCTTCCTTAGTGCTGGGATTCCAGGTATGTGCCATCATGCCCAGTTTATGTTTGAGTTTCTGGGGTGCTGGGGATGGAATCCAGGGCTTTGTGTATCCTAGGCAAACATCCTACCAAATGAGCTATAGCCCCAGGCCCAAAGTGCCTCTGTTCTGTGCCTGGTGCCTGGTGTCTGGTGCCTGGAATTCTAATGGGATAAGTCACTGTTTCCCTAAGAATACGTGACTCAGTGAAAAAGATACATTTACAACCGTGAACATTTGAGTTAAAGACAAGGTGCCCTGAGTCATTGCTATCAGAATGAGGTCTCAGAGAGAGCTTTCTGGAAACAATGGTATTGTACTGAATTTTTGGGAAAAAAGCCATAGTTTGCAGCACCAGATAGGGAAACTCAGTTGAAGATTTTACATGAGAAAAGAAATCTGGGAAGCCAGGATTGTCAAGAATTTTGTATC